>LPNX010318669.1:197094-221940 GCA_001517045.1 Pseudotsuga menziesii | reverse complement strand
CCATTCAAAATAGTTGAAGGGAGTGAGGATAGTTTTTTGTGAATCCATAGCTTTAGAAAATCTGTCCCGGTTGTCAGTAGAAGGCTCCCAGTCTTGATGTCGAACCTGCAAATTTTTTTTTGGAGGAGAGTAAAAACCTACAATGGCTCTGATACCATGTAGAAATTCAGGCCTGCAGTAGATTAATTTCACTCACAGCAATTAACAATTGATCATGCAAATTATCAACAAGGGAGACTGAATATGGAGCTGTAACACAAAATTGTATTAACTGAGTGTACAATAGCCAACCCTGTAATAACATAGGCTTCTGAATATATAGAATACATCAGCAAATCGAATGCATAAGGAAGCATCCAAATCTAGCATAAAGCAGGCTTACCCAAAATAGGCAAATCCCCCATAGGTGTAAAAAGCTGATCCCAAATCTATCAAGGACCCCACGAATTAGCAAGGGCGCATGGGCAAGCTAAAGGGAGGTCAAATGGCAGCTCATACATGCTTTTTCATGGAGGAAAGAGTGGAGGAGGAAGAGGCAACAAAGCTGATTCACCTCACCTAGTCTTGCTTTCCTATGTGCCTTAAAACACTGAAAAAGCAGGCAATAAAGCAGAAAAAGAAGAAGGGCGCCTAGGAGGCCAGGAATAAAGCAGATTTGATTCCCAAGGCTTTCCCAAGTGCTCCATGAGTCAATAATGGCAAGTTTGACCTCTATGGATAGGCAATTAGCAACTTGCACATGGTGGGACTCATGGACTAGGCAAATAAGAAAAAATAAATGAAATAATGTCTAAGTGGGTAAATACTATGGGTTGATTATTCTAACAGCAAATAGAAACACTGTGTCAGCAATGGAAGCACAACTGCACTGACTTGTCAAGGCTGTCAATGATTCCATTGATGCCACCGCAAAAGAAATGAAGAACTCAGCACATGAAGGATTCGCTGAGGTAAGAGCTAAATTGGATTTTGTTTATAATATCATTTTGCAAAGAGTACCAGAGAGCATAGCTGCGCAGGAGTATGTGTCAATCAACATCGAGCCGCGGGTCAAAAATGTTCAAATTCCCCTGAATACAATTGAAACCGTACGAGAGGACTTGCATACCTACCTACAACAGATGCACACCATTTCCTTGGATATCAATAGGCTGTCCACCTAGATGCTGGTATCCATGCAACAAGTGGCCAACCAGGAATTGGCTGATAGACAGAAGAATATGTGCGACCATTACTTGCAGTCACAAAAGAAAGCAAATGCAGTGCAAAAATAGGTATAAGACTTGTGCCAAGCCAAGGAGAAATTGATCAAGGATAAAGCACAGGAGATAGACGTCTCGAAGAAAGCACACGAGGATTTGGAAGCGGTAGTAGAAGATTTCTGTCAGCATGTTTTGGATAGCACCACAGAGCTGGATGTGGTAGCCAAAGCAAATAAACTTGGAGTTGTTATTGAGTAGCTACAAAGCGAAACCAGTATTTTGGATTCTTTGATACACCCCTCTACGTCACCAGAACAGATAGTTGCAAGGAAGGATGAGATAGAGGAGTTAGCCACACAGCTCAATGAGTTAGAGTAGGATGCCAAGAAATTCACAGATGCCACTATGCAAGTTTGGGGCATCATAGTAAATGACGAACAATTAGAGAAACTGAATGCATAGTTGCAAGAAGCGAACGGGAAATTGGTGACCCTAAAGATGTCGCTCAAAGAAATGCCCTTTATGATGTATATCACCAAGACGCTGGAGCTAAAGGAGATACAACAATGAGTCACAGGCGCAAGGGAAAGGCAACAGTGACACAGTGCACAGCTAGATGAGTTCCAAGATATTGGAGCATAGCTATCCATGAAAGCAGTTTTTGCACTCCAAGATGCACAAGAAGGCAAGAAAAACATTGTTGTGAAGATGGTTGAGAACCCTATTATCCATGATCTAAAGGTGAGCCAGGAGATTATAGAATGAGTCAAGGAGAAGGTCAAAGAGATCACTCAACAATTTGCATATTTCAAAGCCAAGATTGCTGAGTTTACCATATCCGGCTAAGTATGGCTCGAGGGCGAGCCACAATATTGTGTTGGGGGCATGTTGGCAGGGGTTTTGGGACAATTTAGTTGCACAACATCACGAGTGCTGCACAAGATCATAGGACATTGTGCAAACTCAGAAGACATCATGCAAGTGAAAGATGGTGTGCACGACGAGAAATAGACCATTTTATGTATTTTATGTCACTTTTTGTACTCTGGACCATATTTTACGGATATTGGTCATTATTTTGTAGATTCGGTTAATAATTGGTGAAGATTCAGTTAGAAATGGACCTTGAATGTAAAGGCACAAGCCTATAAGTAGAAGTAGAATTAAAAGAGAGAGAGAGAGAGAGAGAGAGAGAGAGAGAGAGAGAGAGAGAGAGAGAGAGAGAGAGAGAGAGAGAGAAGGATACTGAGAGCACTTGAGTGAACTTGTTGAACTGTGGATTGTTCTAAATTTGTGAATCATTGCACATAAGTAATATAATAGGGCATGAGTTGATATGAATTGCTGTTTCTTTTACCTTTTTCTGTCTTATTGTTTCTATGATCTAATGGTGAATGCAATTTAATGTGCAACATGGATCTATGATGCGATGTTTTTTGCTATTAAATGATGTTATTTGTCTAGATCTGTTTGCACAATAATATGATTGTTTCTTCTATGAATGAATGACATGAACTATTAATAGAAATGAGGATTAGCTCTATTGTAACTGGTCAGATCTATTGGATACGTTGATGACTTGTCTATGCCCATAATCCTCTTCTATTATGTTGAAACTTGGTTCTGACAGCTCTCCCTTGAACATCTCAGGTGAGACTTCATCCTCTTCACGGGTGTTGCTGGATAGGGTAAAACCTGTATGGGCCAGTGCTCAGGGATATTGTGTTGGGATTAGTGTCGATAGAGTGGGAACCCCTATTGACTGGGTTTTGTTAGTTGGGTGTGTGCCAACAATATTTCCCAAAGAAAAAAATTACCAAGAAAAGACGAAGAAAATTCTTCCTTAAAGAAGGTTAATAAGGAATTTCTAGAACAAATAAAGAATTTAAGAGAAGGTGTTATAAAAAATTATCAATCAATACAGACAAATATTGTTTACCTATTCTACATGGGGAAAATTTGGAACAAAAGAATCACAACAAATCCTCTCCCTAGATTGTTAAACTACTTGAGTGTCAATCTTTCTTACCTCACTGAGAAGGGGATCCTTGCCTCGTGATTTATCTTACAATCAGTTGTACCTGGAAAAGAATGTAAGGAACAAGATACAAAATTGAAAGAAACAAGATAATTTAACGATCTATCCTAATGATCAAGGAGAAAATTAATGAATAACTAAGATTAACACAAATAATTCATGGGAAAGGCGAACACATTTGTATTAACAAGATAAGAGAAGAAAACTACAACCAAAGCCTCGATGTCAAAGATTTTTTCTCACAATGTATTTTGACTCACAACCACAAGCTCTACAAACTCTACAAATATCACTCACAAAACCACACTCTTTTCCTCCTATACCAGCAATGATTTCAATAGCATAAAGGTGCTCTCTTGGTCCCCTCCTATCATGGTCCATGGAGCTTGTATATATAGTCCAAATAGGGCCCAAATGGGTTGCAATTATTAGTGAGGAAGGTGAGGGATCATCCCTAGAGGCTAGGGGTATGAATGCTACCTACTCCAAGTAGTTGGGATAATCCTCCATGAGGACTTTAATATAGAAGGTTCTTGAAATCTTCTATTTTTTCCATTTTAACAGCATTGATGCTCCTTGTGCACCAACAAGTGTCACCGACACACATTGTCATTAGGAAAAAGGCGTCAGGCTAGGCTGATGCTCTATGTTAGAAGGAAAAGGGCGTCAAGCCTCCTAGAACTGAGCAATAAGCTCTTCCAAAATATGGTTTGTCTAGGAAACTTCATGGGATTGAGCATAAGGATAAATTTTGGGTGTAACAAAATTCCCCCCAAAGTATGAAGCTAGAGGGATGTGATAGGTGAAATAATTTTCTAGATATGATATAAAATTAGAGGCAAAAGAGTGGCGAGTGAAGACTTGACATAGGACCAGTTACAAATTATCTGACTCAAATCATGGTTGTTAACCATACAATATAGATCCATGTATAATGAGCAAGTCATGGCTACCAATAATACACTGTAAGTCCATGATCAACAAGACTCAAATAGGGACATATCTACAAAATATACATTGTAGATCCATGTCATCATGACTCAAACTTGAGCATAGACACAAGACATACAATTTGGATCCATGCAATGACTTAAAAAATACTCCATCACAACCTGAGAATAAGCACATATCCAAGTGAATACCTAACCACTCAGGGTCTTCATTCCAATACCAGATAGTATGATTCTATCCATGTGAATAGATGTCCTAATGTTGAAAATGGTAGAAACCACTTGATTACTAGTCATTGATGTATACTGTTAACAAGTGCGAGGGAAATCACCATTAATGTGAATGATTCCCAAGGTACCCTAGTACATTTCTCCGAATGTGAATAGACGAGATAAATCGAACAATCAGTGGTGTTGGAAGGTGGTTTTGGGGTAAGATAGCTGTGCAAGGCCAAAGATGCCATGCAAGTCGGAAGTATAATATTTTATCTATTTTGGTCATAATTTTTAGTTTTGGACCGCATTATGTGGATTGTGGTCATGATTTTTGTAGGTTTTGTTAATAAGTAGTTAGGAAGTTGGTTAAGTGGACCATCATTGTAAAGGTGAAATACTATAAGTAGATGTAGAATTACAAGTGTTAAGTGGTGTTAGACACTGCTTCAGTTGGTTTCTTATGTATACTTCTGAGCTTTGGTGAATATTGATATGTGTATGTGAGATGAAGAACTATTTTGGAGAATTTGTGTTTTGTTGCGAAGGCTAAGATGAAATGATGAGGATTGAGAAGAATCATTGTGTCTTTTCCTGTTTTCCTATTTTCCGCGATCCAAATGTGAATGCAACATGTATCTGCAATATGGATTTGGGAATGATGCGATGTTTCTCTACTTTAAATGATGGTATACTGTTATATTTGTTTGCACATCGATGTTTTGCTGTGATTCAGTTATGTTAATGCGACCTATTGAATCATGACATGATTCTGTTAATGCATAATATGAATGCTTAGATCTATGTGATAATGATGTGCTAATTCACTAAGTTAATAAAGAGACACATGGTCCTCCTTCATACTGCGAAAAATATTACATTTTTATCATTTAAGAAATATGATCTTAGGATCTTATATGAGAGAATGACATGCACAGCAAGCAGTCATAAGAGACAACAAACACAAATATTTTCCTCGGGGAAACCATAAAGGAGAAAACCCTGCAACTTCCTCAGAGATAGAATGAGCACCAATGGCAGTAGTAAAACCCAAAGACAGAAAGATGATCTCCAACAGCTGTTCTCTCTCTCACTTGAGAGAGATTCTCATCTCTCACCTATACGCTATAGCTGGATGAGTGTGTGTATCAAATAGAGAGGCTCACTCTCAATTTATACTAGTTTCCGACTTGCCAATAACTTACCAGGGCAGAATTCTCTAGGAGAGTTTAATAACCCTAGTGCCCCACAATTGTAGAGACTTTAATCTCGACTTACAAAAGAGGGTTAATCTCTATGACTTTACATGGCTTGATTACATTAATGAATCCCCCAATAGGAACATTGGGGACCAATGAAATACACCATATGAAATATAAAAGTGAATTCATTCCAAAGTTACAAATACATCAACACTCCCTCTTAACTATGAAGGTATTCTCTTGACACAGTTCATCAGCACAAGTCTTATTCTATGGATTATCATCAAAGCTGGATCATCACTGGATCATCATCAAAGATGGATCATCACTAGATCATCATCAAAGCTGGATCATCATTGGATCATCACTATATCATCATCATCACTGCTCCACTATTTCGATCAAATGGTGCTATCTCTCAATTCTACTCATCACAGGAAGTTCTACAGAGCCACCCCATTTTCATGCTGGTTGTAGGCCTAGCCTCCATGGAGGTCTTCATCTTCTTCAACACTTATATCTGACCATGGGAGGAACACATCCAGCATCCATGTCAGAAAGGCCCGCCCAACACTTATGTCTGACCATGGGAGGCCTAGCCTGTCACCATGTCAGAAAGGCCCAACACTTATATTTGACCCAGTCAGAAAGGCCCAACACTTATATCTGACCCATTCAAAATGCCCCAACAATTACATCCTCCAGCATGGTAGGACACACCATCTACCATCCGAGGAAAGTCCCAATACTTACATCGGACCTAGTCAGAAAGGCCCAACACTTACATCCTACGGAATGGTAGGACACACCATCTACCATCCAAGGAAAGGCCCAACACTTACATCTGACCGATTCAATAAAGGCCTAGCACTTACATCCTTTGGCATGGTAGGACACAACATCTACCATCCGAGGAAAGGCCCAACACTTACATCTGACCCAGTCAGAAAGGCCCAACACTTACATTTGACCTAGTCAGAAAGGACCAGCACTTACATCTGACCTAGTTAGAAAGGCCCAACACTTACATCCTTCGGCATGGTAGGAAACACCATCGACCATATGAGGAAAGGCCCAACACTTACATCTGAACATGGGAGGAACCAATCCTACCACCATGTCAGAAGGGCCTGACACTTACATTTGACCATGGGAGGCCCGACCTGCACCATGTCGGAAAGAATCAACACTTATATCTGACCATGGGAGGCCCAACCTACCACCATGTCGGAAAGGCTTTGCACTTACATCTGACCATGGGAGGAACCAATCCTACCACCATGTTAAAAAGGCTCTGCACTTACATCTAACAATGGGAGGAACCAATCCTACCACCATGTCATAAAGGCACTTAGACTCATCACTTCCTCTTGCAAGGAACCTCGATCTGGAGAACAGCAAGATTCTCTTTGAAGTACTCAAACTTCACTTTGATCATTTCTAGCATAGAATTACATTAGGGCTGATTACGTCCAAGGATAACCTGTGATCTTCGCCAGGAATGATTACATCCGAGGAAAACTTACATGACCGTTTACGTATGAGCAACCTATGAGCTTCTCTAGGATTTTATGCTTAGACAACCTATCTCATCGGCTATGCTAGAACTCCCTCTTTTGAGATATATCGATCTAGATCACAAACTGGAGCTTCACTGCTCTTCTCTCCCAAGTAGCTGAGCAACTGGCAACATATTTTGCCTTGGATGTACTCAGCCCCATGCAGGACTCCTTCCTACTAAACTAAGAGATCACACCTGATATCATATTGAAGCAACACCTCGAAGTGTTCTTCCTATAAATGGAACTGCCCAATCTGAATACACATAACCCTACAGGTTAATATGCTGATTTGCTTCATACTTGAGCCCATAATCAACTGTACCCTTCAGGTACCTCATAATATGCTTTGTAGCAATTAGGTGAACATGTCTCAAATCTATTAGGAACTGGCTCAATGTGTTCACAACAAAGCAAATATTTGGTCTCGTATTCATTAGGTACATCAAGGACCCAATCATCTAACAATACATCGTAGCATCAACTGAATCTGATGAAGCATCACTCAATAGCTTCAGGTTCGATGCCATAGGTGTGGTCATGGCCTTGCAGTCCATCATCCTGGACCTCTTTAGGATATCCACTGCATACTTCCCTTATCCCAGGGAGATTCCATCCACATTCTGCCACACCTCCATGCCTAGAAAGTAGTGCATCATATCCAAGTCCTTCATCTTGAACTCGACAGTAAGTCTTCTTCTTGCAACTTTAATGAGTTCCTCTTTTCTATCAGGAAAAAGTCATCGACATATAACATGAGCATCACTGGTATTCCACCTTCAACATTGAAGTAAAGGTTGGAATCCACTCATTAGAGGAAATTTGGGGTCTAAAATGGGCCTCTCAAGGAAAATAATAAAAGAATCCACATCACACTACAAATATTCCATGTCATATTAAATCTAATGAAATTCAACCTAAATCGTCTCATTAATGGTAGTTGACAACTATATTGAGTTAATGTAGAGTTAAGAGATTAAATATTATTTAGTTTTCTTTTTAAAAAATTGATTAATAAATGTTTTTAGTATTTCAAAATGCTTCCACTACAATTTTAATTAATGTGAAGGTTATGTTTTAGAGGAGTTGGAAGTAGTGATCTAATAAAATATTCTATATTTATTAGTTAAAGTTTATTTATCTTATTTCAAGGTGATCTTTTCAAGAACTTAACCAAGGTGAGGTTGATATGGAGTTAGATATTGTCAAATAAAAATATGACACATAAGCATTATGTGTCCAACTCAACCATAATGGTTGACCAAAGATATTGAAATTCTATTGGTTTAAAAATTCAACTCAATCCAGCTCATCCATGGCACAATTTTTTATAAGGCCCATTTTAGACCCCAAATTTCCTCTAATTTACTCTTAGTAAATAGTAAAGTCATCAGTAATGTGTCCATCCTGTCGTACCATGTTGAACCTCAGGATCTTCTACAGTCACTCCCTATTGAAGTGGAGCATCACTCTCCCTCTACCTTTTGTAGTCTATGTATTGAAACATATTGTACTGGAGTGACAAGCAACTTCCTATGATACTATTATTCTATGTATCCATCTATGGTCACTGGATACCAAGATCCTCTATCTTGAAAAATTTCTTCTCGCACCCATCTGTGAGCTTGTCATCCTCTATAGGATTTCATCTTCAACCTTGTATCAAAGGTTAAGATATTCATCACTCTAGGTGATATTAAAGCTCCTCATGTATGTGTTATCCCATGGGTGTCTTCTGAGCTCATACAAGGCCTTCTTTAATTTTCACACATGAGTCTACCTATCATGTGTCTTAAATTCCAGTGGCTGCAAATGTCTCTTTGTAGTCTATTCCTTCTTTCTATGAGAGGCCTCATGCTACGAATCTTGCATTGTATCCCACGATGTTGCCATATATTGCAAGCTAGATCTCGCAAATCCATATGGAAGATACTACGGACTTACTTTCAGGTCTTCGACATCGCATTCTAGTCATCATTCTTCATTTTGGATTATTAGAGCGAATCTTGAACTTTCATCAATTGTTCTTCAGAACAAGTCTCATCCTTCTTTTCTTGTAGGGGATTGTATGCAATCTTTCCTACAAGTCAAATGCACCATTTGTATGGTTAGAAACATTTCATAAGGAATATTCATAATGGAAAATTCTTATGCATAAAGGTATAATCATGCAACTATTTTAGCCAATACAAAATTCATCCATATCCCACAGAAACTTTCTAGATGCCTTCCATCTCTACCATGACATCACTGAGATTGTGCACTGATCCAATATGTCAGCAAAGAGGTTTCATTATAGATAAGTAGCAATGGAGAGTTGTATAGCACCATGAGCTACTTACCCATCACATGCATATGAGTAGTATACTGTCATTAATGCAAACATTCTATCATGCATAACACATCAACTGAACATAAACAAATTCATAACAAAACAATATCATGAAATGACAATTGAATACTTATCTTTATTTGTTTCGTGGGTACACTTCTTCTCGAGCCTTCCACTTCATCATCTTCTTCATTCATGACATCATCATTTCTTATGCAAATGCTAAGATGGATAAGAGGTTCTTCAAGAATTGAGTCCTTCATATTCCTCATTGCTTGAGGGATATTCTTTGAATTGTGAGAGCTAGATCTTTAGTTGCTCCCATCTTCTTTTCTCTTATTATGAGTTGAGCTTCATATTGTGTGTGCTCTTCCCAGTGTCTGTTGAAGGTAGTCACTTCCTTCTGGCACACATTCCTTGAATGAATGAGTCCCATGATCCTGGGAGGCCATTAAAGGTGGTTATAATAGTATCTTATTATTCTTCGACTGCTTCATCATGGAATCAAACACTTCCTTTTGGTGTCTTTAGGGATGACACATGAGGGATGAGATGATCATTCTCTTGGCTCTAGCCTTAGCCTCATTTCCCTCTGTCTCCTAGACCTTTCTTACTGAAATATTGATCCAAGTCAATTTCTTCAAGGATCACGAAGTTCCTATACTTCTTCTGATTTATATTCTTCCCTTCAAATATCTTGGTAAAGGAATCAAACATCTCTTTAGGTGTCTTTAGGGAAGACACTTGTTTTGATAGAATCAACAATAATCTGCTTGGCCTTGACCAAGTTCTTCTTGTGTAAGGCCTTAGCCTCATCTCCCTCTGGAACTGTAACCTCTCCACTTATGTAGGCTTCCAATTCATTTTCTTCAAGAACCAGTGAAAACTTATACTTCCATGCTTGGAAGTTTTCAGCTTCACCAAGATTGTCATCAAGCTAGTGTGCTAGGTCATTTCGAAATGAGAACTTCAAATGTAAATAGAAAAATATTAGATCTTACCGATTTGAGGTGTCCATCTTGGTTTCGGAGTTGGCTGATCTATGGTTTTTCAGAGAAACCCTAAATTTCAAAACTTGGAATATTTAAGATCTAATTGGATAGAAATATGACCCTCTTCAAGGTGATCTATCCAATGTACTCCTTTTTTGAACAGGAAGCTCTCGGAATAGGAAGCCCTAGTTTTCCAATTTCTTCTACAGAAAGTGTTGCTCCTGTATGTCTAAAATTTCATACTGATGTAGCCTCATCTATCCTATTTCCACCACCACAAGTTTGAGAAAAATTGGTTTCACGAATTGGTACCTATGATAGTTTTACCAAGGTGATGTATTTCAGGACTGTTTAGCATTGCGAACTTGTACGGCATTCTACGTGTCACTGTTTCCCCTTCAGGGTCTAACACTTTTACCAAATAAATTATATTCTGTGCCCTATTTGGAACATCTTGATAAATTGCATTTGGACCTTCGTATCCCAAGATAGATAATTTCTCCCTAGGTGTCTTGTTTAGGGATGAATCTTGGAAGAGGCTAGAACCCTGATTTGGAGGAATCATATCTCCTAGAATATAGCGAATATGAGGCTTAAATTTTTACACAATGTTTAGAATGAAATTTTGTTTGTACTGTAAAAAATTAGGCTTCTAATCCTTTTCCAATATCAAGATATATCAAATGTCCCAAAAACTACCAGTTTTAGTATTTTAGGGTTTTTCAGGCCCGGGGTCAAATTAGGGTTTGAATTTCCTAGAGTTTTACACAACCAAAAAATTCGATATTGGTCTCTAAATTTCGATTTTTATGAGGAGATAAAACCTATGCTGGGCTCACTCAAAAATTTCTCTTATGTAAAAGGCCCTATGTTCCCGCAGTAGTGACAGGTCAAAAACGAAAAATGCCTGGAATCAAATTCTGCTTCGACATAAAGATGCGCCCTTCAATGGAGAGTCATCCTAGCCTCCTTTTGATGATGGATTGTGGAGAGAGACCCAAAAAGTAAGAAGCCCTAGCTTCCACAGCTTTACATTGTCTTCTTCTCATGTTAGCTCTGATACCGTGTTAGATTTTTATCATTTAAGCAATATGATCTTAGGATCTTATTTGAGAGAATAACATGCACAACAATCAATCACAAGAGACAATAGACACAAAGATTTTCCTTAGGGAAACCATAAAGGAGAAAACCCCACAACTTCCACAGAGATAGAATGAGCACCAATGGCAGCATCAAAACCCAAAGACATAAAGATGATCTCCAACAATTGTTCTCTCTCTCACTTGAGAGAGCTTCTCATATCTCACCTATGCGCTATAGATGGGTGAGTGTGTGTATAAAATAGAGAGGCTCACTCTCTATTTATACTAGTATATGACTTTCCAGTAACTTATTAGGGCCGACTTCTCTAGGAGAGTCTAATAACCCTAGTGCACCACAACTGTGGGGAATTTACCCCCGACTGACAAAGGGGGGTTAATCTATATGACTTTACATGACTTGATTAAATTAATGAATATCCTGATAGAAACATCAGGGACCAATGAAATAAAACATAAAAAATATACAAGTGAATACATTTTGAATTTACAAATACATAAAAAAAAACTTGGTTCCATCAGCTCTCCCTCGAAAATATCAAGTGAGACTTCATCTGCTCTGCAGGTGTTTCCGTACGGGGTAAAACCTATCTAGGCCAATGCTCAGGGAGATCGCGGTGGGTTGGGTGTCGACAGAGAGAACCCTTGTCAACTTATTTTGTGTCAACAAATGGTTCCATTTCCAGGACCTTAGTACGAAGAGTGGGGAGGACATGGTGTGGAATACGATGAGACCTGAAAACCAAGCTTGGTTTGACCAAAAGATATGGGAGTTTGTTGAGAAAGAAAATCAGAACCCTATACTGATGATAGATAGGTGGCTGGAAAAGTATATGCATGACAGTCTGAACGAGTAATTTTTCTCTGACTTTCTGATTATTTTGTACGAGTGGTTGGCGCAACTGACCTATTTCAAGACAAATTTCCAAGGAGGTGAACCAACTTCTTGGACCCCAAAATTTATCTAGGAGTTGCAAGAGGTAGACAACAAAGCATCATGGGATGTTGAAGTCTGGCTTGATAGTATATTGGAGGGCTATATCATTGAGTTTGCGGTCGACACAACTAAATCCTATAGCAAAGTAGAAAGGGAATTTTTCAATGGACCAAGAGGTAGGTTCCTATTGTCTTTGCAATTGTCTATTAAGATGCTCATTTGTGAAAAATTCATATTGAAGATGCACCTCGAGTAGTATAACTTTGGTGTGCAGAGGATATGGGTATCACAGAGACGAGGGTTGGATGGAATGGTATGGGGTATATGGATGGAATTTACAACAGGAATGTGAGGAAAGATGAGGAAGGAAGTGGTCTTACAAGAGGAGGAGCAATGTTTCAGAAAGAGAAGAGGAAGAGGATAGGAGAGAGTCCTGTTGCAACTGAAACACGAGGCTATGAAGGAATACCACACAAAATAAAGCGACCCTACAACAATGAAGGAGATGACCAGGATATGCTCGATCCCGAGGAAAGGCCAACCCAGAGCAACAACATACCCATGCCTCTGTGCACTGATCCACACTCAAGAAGAAACATGAGGTTGATATCGCTATGTCCGACATGTCAACAACACTCTAATAGTAGTGGATTAATGACTGTAGGAAGAAGGCCCAGGATGGTAGTAGATGATGCGAAGTTACCCCTATTCCATGGAAATGGGACTGAGGATCCTGAGCAATATTGGTTCTTATGTGAATATGTGTGGTCTGTCAAACAAATTACAGATGATGAGGTTAAGAAAGGTCAATTGGAGATGACCCTTCGAGGTCATGCACTGGATTGGTTCATGAAATTTGTATAAGTTCCTACGGGGGCTCCAACGAAAACATTGGTTGAAGTTAGGAAATGAATGATTGAAGAATTTAGAAACCTGAAATTTGAGGCACAATACATCACAGAACTGAAGGAGATCAAGAATTATCCAAATGAGATTGTTTGGTATTTTGATCAAAGGTTTAAGACACTAATGGCAATAGTCAACTTTGAGATGAGCGATATTCAACGTAAGGAATGGTTCATCATGACTTTACTATCTCATATTAGATTACCATTGATGCAACAAAAGATTGCGAAACAGAGTGAGGATCTGGAGATTGCGATGAAGTTAGAAGATTCACCTGTTAGTGAGAATGCAGTTGGAATGACTCAGATCCAAACACAGCTAGAAAAGTTGACACTCCAGTTGCAAGTTATCAAGAAAGGAAAAGAGCATCGCGAGGAAGTATGGTGTACTCGATGTTGCGCAGAGGGACACGCTAAGTATAAATTCGTGGATTTACGAGACTACCTGTTGTCAGGAAAGCCAAACCCATTGAGTTGTGGTGGTATGCCATGGTGCAGTATTTGTGAATTTTATGGGCATCAAAATGAATATTATGGATATATACAGAAGATGGTCATGAAGTCGACGAATTTATAATGTACATTCTGTCGGTCTGTTGGGCATGAATATAAGGATTGTCGTGCATATGACCTACTTTAGGAAAGAAAAATGGACATGTATGCTATGAAGGGAGAATATCATTGAATGGTACAAAAACAGTAGCCGTAGTCGTAGGTGGTACAACCACCACGTCAAATGCAGTTCGTACCACAACCGCAACCACATATGCAGTTTGTACCACAACCACAACTACAACAATAGTTTGTGCCACAACTATAGTATAATCAAATGTAGATGTCTCCGTAGAAGCCACAGTATGTTCATCCAGTGCAGTATGTTCAGCAGCAACCGAATCCCCCACAACAACAATTCAATCAACCGCAGTATCAACAGCAAGGAGGATTCCACGGAGGATGAGGTGGAGGCTTTGTTTGAGGAGTAGGACAAGGTCACAGACCAGTGCAATGTTATAATTGTGTAGTATTGGGACATTATCAGAGAGATTTCCACAATTGCAAGCGCAGTGTACATATTGTATTGCTGTTGATCACACTGTTGAGAATTGTCTGCAGCTGATCGCGAAATGGTAGGCAGGAAACATTCCTCAGCTGTAGAACCAGAATCAGAATCAATTGCAGAATTAGAATCAGTTGCAGAACTAGAATTAACTTTAGAATAAAAAAAATAATGTGAATGAGAATGTGAATCAAATTGTGAATCCACCGCTGAACCAGAATCAGGGACCATCTGTTGCGATGATTTTAGCAAAACCAAGAACGTAAGATGATGATATTGTTGTCATTACTCGTAGAGGTGAGACGATGGGGGATGATGGACTGCTTCCACAAACTTGGCTGGATGGGAAGAAGAAGGTGCAGTTTGATGTTGACACTGAGATGGACACATTCTTTGAAGAACGTGATGCGATAGGAAGAAATCCTGGTAAGTTACCTGTTTATGAAATTCCCATCGCTTTTGATTCTACTTCGGTAGCAGGACCATCACTATAGGATGGTACCTTGCATAACTTCATTGAAAGCTATTTTTTGCTAGAAAATTATCCTGATGATCTTGCTGATATTGAGATTCTGTTGCATCGACCAGACAGGGGACAAAAAGAGTCTACGGTGAAATATTTACATAATAAAAGGATAGGAAAATAGATGTGCATGAATATTCAGATTTGGGACTACGAGGTATATTCTGTCGTTCTGGATCTATGTTCAGATGTTAATATTCTAACAAGGAAGACATGGAAAAATATGGGGAGCCCACAGTTGGTTTGGTCCCCCGTGCAACTGCAACTGGCTAACCAATCTAGATTAACACCAATTGGGTGAGTTCCACACCTTGCCGTGGAAATTGAAGGGATGAAGACTTATGCTGATTTTGATGTTATTGATGTTTTCTATGGCAAAGGCTCCTATCCTGCATTTCTAGGGATTGGATAGGCCAATGATAGCTTGGAAGTGATTAATTTTAATAAGTGGGTGATTACCTTTGAAAATCAAGACATCAGAGTCATAGCTCCGATGGATCCAACTGAAGGGTGTAGGTATGTCGAAATGGTGAGGGACAAAGCTGTAAAGGGATGGGATCATGCATATAACATATCAGAGGATTACATCCATCCTACAGTTGATGGTGAGCTCATTTGGTGTAGCTTGAGCTCTGCGTCTTCTGACTCTAATGATGCTTTAGAAAATTGGCAGAATCGAATGCATGAGGTATCGCTTTAGAAGTGTGGCTTGATTACCCAGTCGTTGTGCTGAGTCGCGACTGAGACGGTTGAATTACCAGTATATGAAGGAATTCCTGAGTTTTCTGAATTTCTATTGGAACTTGAAGATAAGGTGTTAGAACCACAATGGTTGTTGGCATTGGATGAAGCGATGAAGGCTACTCCATCACATTGGTGGGTGACAGTTGTAAAGGAAAGTATCCTATGGCTAGGGTTTAAGAGGCCATCAACGTACTGGGGTTGAAAGGTGGATGAAAATGGTTCTACAAGTATATATAAGCAAGATTCATGGATAAGAAAGGTCCACACCTGATTAACTGAAGGCTGGTCCAAGCTTTCTCTTCAATCCTCTTCTTGCTCCTCTTGCTCCAAGAGACCTGGAAAATGAAATATACCTTCCTCAAACCAATATGACCACATATAAACAAATGATAATCAAATAAACATGAAATAATGATCTGACTACNAAGTTTGGCACCTCACGAAACCTTGATCTGGTTCTGCTGCTTCTCTTCTCCAAGGAACTCAGCCTCCAAGCTCTGCAACACAAGGATAATGCTTCTAGGGCAAAGATGTGGGCAAAGAGAGCTCCAATTCCTCCAGCATAACAATGCAAAAATTCAAGCTCCCCCTCATGGACCTCCCTACCTCTATTTATATGCTTAAGGAAGAGCTAGGGGCGAAGACAAAGTAGTTAAAACTGAAGGGGTCAGTTAAATAACTACCCAAACTACCCGAAATCCAAAAGGTGTGTTTGTTTGACATTTTTAAGAGGTATACGTGGGTTGCATATCTGGACAGTTGCGTATACAAAAAATACACATGGGCTGCTAATATAGCAAGTCGCGTATATGAGCAACTTTCTGTATACGCGGGTATGATAGAGAGCAACTCGCGTATCATCCGCGGGTTTTCCTTAAGGCAAGTCATGTATAGGCAAAAAAAACTCATTTTTAGGGTATTTATGGGCATTTTCATACTTTGGTGTCTTCTGGAAAGTTTTAGCTAATAGAAATATCTTTCCAATGGTGTAGAGATGAGGACAAACAGACTTATAGAACTCAATATATTGGTCCTCCAAGCTAGGTATTTTTTCAGTGACATTCAGTGACTTTCATGAATTGTCATCATGGAAGTGTCGACATGCGACAGAATCATGGGAAAGTGGTCACAGGTAGAGATGTGTCATTTTGAGCTATAACAGTGACCCATATGAATTCAATCACTGGATGGTCACAGTGTTGAATATTGATGACAATTCACTTTGCTGACGCAGAAGTGTACCACACTGGAAGGTACAATGGGAGGAATAACCCTAGGGACCATCTAATCAAGTGTTAGGCCTTGTGGTTATCATGACCAAAGGATGAGTGTATCCATGCCTTAGTCCACATGTTGGATGAAATGCTATGATCATGGTATGTATCGGCTGAGTTGCATAGAGAGATTACTTCTTGGGAAGAGTTGTCAGTTTGTTTCACTCACACCTTCAGTTTCGTGGATACCAATCCAGCTATTCATGTTGCACTACAGCACATCCACGATGTTATTTTGAAGGTAGTACCAATTGCATATCCAGTGGATCCATATGAGAAATGTCCGATGGAGTTAATTATGGAATGCTACAATGTGAATGGAGGACATGAGGACGATGATTATTTGTAGAACATCAATATTCTGGAAACAGAAGGGAGTCAAGATGCTCCGAGCACCTGACGTACCGACAGATCCTATGAATCAATGGTTAAAAATTAGGAAGGTAAACATTGGGAAAAAGGAATACCCAAAGTTTGTGAATTTCGGGGACTACTGGGACGGAGAGACCATCGCAAAGATCACATATTTGTTGCATGAATTTCAAGATTTGTTTCCTATGAAGTTTTCTGAGATGAAGGGAATATTGAGAGATTTAGGAGAGATGAAGATTCTGCTAAAACTAGATGTGAAACCAATAAAGCAGAGGCCGTGTCGCATGAATCTGCGATACAAGGAAATGGTCAAAGATGAGCATGACAGAATGCTAGAGGCTGGAATAATTGAGCTGGTTGAGGAATTGGAATGGATCAGTCCTATGGTGGTCCAAGATAAGAAGATAGGTGAGGTTCATATTTGTGTCGACCTTAGAAAATTGAATGATGTGTGTGTGCATGATCCATTTTCGACACCATTCATTGATGAGGTGCTAGAAGGAGTGGGCGGTCAAGAAATATATTCCTTCATGGATGGATTTTCTGGATATCACCAGGTCAGGATTGCAAAAGAGGATCACCACAAGACAAAATTTTTTACTGAATGGGGTTGTTTTTAGTACACTGTGATTCCATTTGGGCCGAAGAATGCGCCTGTGATATTTTCCTGGGTTGTTCTCTCTGCATTCAAGTATTTTATTCAAAATTTTCTGCAAGTTTATATGGATGATTGGATAGTTTATGGATTGATTAGGGACCATCTAGAAAACCTACGACTAATGCTGGAGCGATGTCGATAGCATCAGATCATGCTGAACTCGAAGAAGTGCATTTTTTGTGCACCTTTTGGGATGTTCTTGGGTCACATTGTTTGTAAGAAAGGACTATTGGTTGACCCAGTGAAGATTGCACTGCTTTTTAGCTTTCCATTGCCTACAAATGTGAAGCAACTGAGAGCAACGTTGGGGCGCATAGGATATTACCGCAAGTTCATATGTGGTTATGCTGCAATCACAGCTCCTATGGAGAGGTTGTTAAAGAAGGATGCGGTATTTGAATGGAGTCAGGAATGTCATGACAATTTTGAGACGCTGAAGGCCAAGATGGATTCCGCACCAATACTAGCTTTTCTTGATTGGAATAAGGAGTTCCATGTCCATGTGGATGCCTCATCAATTGAGCTGGGTGTGGTGCTGGAACAAACAGGGGAAGGAGATCGTGATCACCCGATTGCTTTCATTAGTCGGAAGCTGTCATTTGCGGAGAAAAATTATACTACCATGGAGAGGGAATGTCTGGCGATGGTATATGCGCTATAGAAGTTTCACCATTACCTATTGGGAGGTCACTTCAAGATGTTCACAAACCATTATGCTTTGAAATACTTGGTTAATAAGCCTGTGTTGGGGGGGAAGATATGCCATTGGCTACTTATTTTTTAGGAGTTTGATTTTGAGATAATTGTGAAGCCGACTTGCTTGAATGCTGGCCCATATCATTTATCCCGAATTGAGACAGGTGAGGAAGCAACAAACATTGAAGATGGGTTTCCAGATGCGTAATTTTTCAGAGTTGACATGGTTGATGATTACTAGGAACAAATAATTCCATTTTTGGTGACGGGAACAACACCCGAGGATCTTACTACAAGTAAGAAGAAGCAGTTACTTTTCAAGGCCACAAATTTCCAATTGATCCATGGACAACTCTATAAAATAGGACCACATGAGATATTATGATGATGTGTCCTACCACATGAACAAGGGAAGATATTGGCAGAGGCACATGTGGTAGTTGTCGATGGAAACTAAGGGGGTTGCACTACTTTCAGGAAGGTGCTCCACATAGGGATTTGGTGGCCCACTCTCCATAATGATGTGACAGACTATGCGTGTGTCATGTAACCATACCTGGATTATCATGCAGAATTAAAAATTTCTTCTGAAATCTTTGTCATTCTTTGAAACACAGGGCATGCCCGTGAAACACTCCTCAACATTCATGTTTTGATACCACACTATCGTGTCCCCTCCCGTCAACCATTGATCAATTTGACGATCTATGAAGAAAGATCTTAGAGGAGATTGAACAGTTAGGAAAACTTACATGAGAAAACTATGGTCACAATTTGTTCCATATATGGGAATATATCAATGGCTGAAAATCAACCCGCAAGATTCAACGGTTGAGAATCAACCCGCAAGGTTCAACAGTGCGAAAAGATTGAGTTTGCGTAATCAGTAAATATGGAAATTTCCATCCTGCATCCCTCATCCCTCATCCTACATCAGAAATATACCACTGTGGAAAGAAAGTTGCAGAGGTAGATATTTGTGACACTGCATCCCACATCCTGCATGCAGAAAGGAAAGTTGCGGAAGGAAAAATGCAGAAATAGAGATTGCGAAGACGCATCCCGCATCTTGCAAGTTGCAGAAAGGAAGTTGTGGACGGATATTTCTGCCAAGAAACTCAGCTTGTTAGCAGAAGTCTTGGACCAATTCAATCTTTCAGGCCATTACCAATTCGACCAATCTAATCCCATAATGAAAATTAGGAAATGCATTGAAAGTAACATACACAGATGCATACAATTGAAATTATACAATGGAATTAAATACATTCATCAAAGCATTCAACATGTTCATAACAGTTCATTAAACAATATACCGTTGCAAGATATTGCACATATGAAATACTTATCTTGAAAGAATTTGTTTCACAACTAGTTAGTAGGCTCACACATAACCAAGAATACAACCAAATAGTTGGGTTTATCAGGATACATACGAACAAGCCAATATACTGTTGGGTTTATCAGAATGCAATCAGTAAAGCCAACACAATTGGGTTTATCAGGATACAGACAAACAAGCCAATATATTATTGGGTTTATCATACTGTATTCAAACAAGCCAACATTCTCATTAAGGACCAGCCAAGCCAACTAAGAGATGGGTTTATTAGGATGTAAAGGAACTGGAAAACATGAACCGCTAAGCTAGTGAGCTCAACCATTGAGCTGCAGACACCTGCACTAGATCAGGCTTGGCTCCTAAAAAATTTACACACCCAACACAAGGAAGCATCCCTTTCTATGCTACACAATCCCTCAGGATATGCCTTCCCTTCCAGTGCTGTTCAAGGTGTTCAAAGAAGAAAACCAGCCCCTCTAGATCTATTTGTGAGGTTCCTTCCTACACTAGGTTTATAAATCTAGTTCAGATCCAATTCCACTCTAGATCAGTTTAAACCAAGGAAAAAATATGCACACACAGTAGACCACAATGTTAACGTTGCAAAATAGACTTCCACTCACTCTGTGACAGAGGAGACCATTGCACAAAAACATTCAGGATGGTGACCAAGGAGATCAGTAGATTATATTCTAGCTGCTTTGATCTGTTTGCATGTTGAAGCTTATTGCAGGTACACAGGGTAACGATCGAAGCATTGCATTCCAGGTATCTACGACATCTAGGGAGATTCTTCAACCCTTGTCCTCTATTTGTTCTAGATATGAAACATTCAGACCAGTGGAACACCTTGCTTTCCATAGGAGGTGAAATATTCCAGCTAAAAAAGGTCTCCCCACAAACAATCTTTAATTCCTTGATCCATGAACTTTTTCACTTTTCACTTTTTTTCATTCATTTCCTGAAACCTTTTCCCATCACATCCTTTAGCCACACTATCCCACCTTGCACACCAATTTCTCTCCATGCAACCCTTAATTCCTTTTTCGATGACAACCCTTTTTTGGAGAACACACGAAGACCAGGATCGTGGGAAGCCTACGAACCACTTCCTCAAATGATTGCAGTGGCCCATTTTAAAGGTATATTTTGTTTTATTGCACCAGTTAGATTTAATATTATTGTTGTTGTTTTTATTATTGCAAGTCAAGGTTGAGAAATAGTAAAAATTATTTACCATTTGTGTTTTCGCCATAGGAGTTGGATGAAAATTGGTGTTTGAGAGGAGAATTTGCAACAAGGATTTTGGGATATACAATCATCCATTGAATGAACTATTAGGTGCAGGTAAGAGCTATCATGCTTCCCTTCCTTTTAATGGTTGAATTTTTTCTTTTTATCATATTTTTCAGTGTTTTCGGGAAGGTTTTAGCAAGGGGAAGAGTGTGCCCTATGTTAACACCAAAAATTGTTCACCTAGCTCTCTACGGTCCAAACCATAATTATACATCCTTATCCCACCATTATTTCCTCCATTTTGATCTTCACAATTAAAATTCCACCAAAAATGGTCCAAAACATTATTATTCCTTCCCCCATAAATACAGGGAAGTTGAGCATTTATTGTGACTTATCCCCACTCTCTCCAAAAATGGACCAAAAAACCCCAAAATGAGAAGGGTTAAAAAATCACAAATAAATACCATGCATAATAAAATACCATGGGTCAAAAAACCTTGGATCATCCTATAAATACATTGGGAAGGTCTCCCCACAAATATTCTTTAATTCCTTGATTCATGAAAATTTTCACTTTTCACTTTTTGTCATTCATTTCCTGAAACCTTTTCCCATCACATCCTTTAGCCACACTATCCCACGTTGCATGTTGATTTCTCTCCATGCAACCATTAATCCCTTTCTCAATGACGACCTTTTTTTGGAGAACACTCGGAGACCAGGATCGTGGGAAGCCTACGGACCACTTCCTCAAACGGTTGCAGTAGCCTATTTTAAAGGTATCCTTTGTTTTATTGCACCAGTTAGATTAAATATTATTGTTGTTTTTATTATTATTTCAAGTTGAGGTTGAGAAATACCTTGCACCATGAAATATAACCTATGATCCAACTGATCTAGGGCAGGTTCTTTTGCAGGTGAGAAATCCCCACTACACCCTAGGTGTCACTCTTCTCCCTTTCGGGAAGTGCACCAAAGCACTCCTGGAAAGGGGAAAGAGAATCAGGGGCACTCTGAACTATAAAGGAAGAGCTGACGTTGCTCCATTCCTTTGAGGAAAGTGCATCGGTGGTCATGAACCTTCAAAAACAATATATTTACTATGAATTTTAAGTGATTTCCTCAATGAAATGTGTCTAATGGTTACCATGTAGATGTACCATATGTTTTTAAAACAAAACATTGTTATTTGGAAGGAGCACAAGAAAAAATTAGATGATTCCCGAGTGGAAAATGACCCAATGAAGGTGAGAGCATTGAGGGAGTGTGGACTCCTCTGTAATTCAGGGTTCCGAGCATGAGGGCCCATGTTTGTTTGCTGGATCATTTGATATGGATGTGGGATCCCGATCAAATTTTTTTTCCAAGTGGGAACTCACATTCTAATGATTAATGACAAGGACATCTATTTCTTAATTGGACTATCCAGGAGATGGAGTACAGTATCACTCTTTGGTCCTAGAGCGGGAGATATGACCATTGAAGATATCATCGGTGAGCACTATGTGATCAGAATGAGGTCCCAAGGGGGAAATATTCTGATCAAACAAATTATGGATTGGCTGTTGAGGATGGTAGCCTTAATTATCGAGAGGGTAGCATGTAGTAGATATTCCCATCATACTACCCAGGCTCATATGTTATCGGTGTTGGAGTGCATGGCTCCAACTATATTCAAATGGAGTGAGGGGATATTATTTAGCCTCAAGGACGAACTTACGAAGTGCCACTGAGGATACCTAATGTAGTTTGGATATGTGGATATGGTAGTATCTTTCGTCTTGGAGAGGGTACATGTTTTACCCCCTCAGGTTCCATTCAATAGGTTGGATCTTGAGCATATACGAATGCTGAGTTGGGTAGAGGCTATGGCCCATAAGGGAGGCAATGGAGGTCCCACCATGACTTGTGGTTCAGTCTTATTCTGATGGCTGCAAGCTTGATTCTTGATGGTAGAGGATTATGCATATGCAGGGACCAATTTCAAGGGTGACTTTAATCTTCCATTACCCAAGGATGACTAGTGGGATGATCGAGGTAAGAAGGACACTACTTTAATTGTATTCTTGTTTTATATTTTATTTCATTTTTTATGTGTTTTGGTGATACTAGGACATGACATATGTTTTTTCAGACATTGGTCCATCCCGAATTGTAGGAGCATCACCTATTGAAAGGAAATGGATGGTGAGGGATATTTCCATCTAGAACATGGGGGAAGAGGAGGAGATACAAGAGGTTGAATAAAACCTCCAGAGACTGACCACTAGTTGTTATAGCGGATTTCACCACACTAGGTGAATCACACATTGTATGGCCTTCCCCTATCCCGCTGCAGACTCATTATTCCCTATGGACCATTTATTGTCTTTTTATGTATCATTGACCATCCCTAAAAACATTGGAAAAATGATATACACGTCCTTTTCCCCGATAACTGCGTACATACGTGGGTATTCCCTCTATAGTCGCGTACATCAGGATGTGTGCATAATCCAAAACTATTGGACCGTTCCTTGCCTTGAATCCGACTCATATGACTACTGGCCTTCCATATGCCTTGAGATCGCATGGATTCGACCTTTCAGTATCACTTTGGAAAGCTATATAAGGAACCATTGAGACATTGAAAGCATAAGAGAGAATTGAGAGTACCGAAACTATAGTCCATTGTTTCCAGAACTATACTTGAGTCTGCATCCCTTTGTCCCTTTGGAGCACTGTTGTGTTCTTCCCAAGCTTGCATTTGTTAGTGAGCTTGCTATCGGAGTGATGGAGGATTGAGGTGGTGGAGGCCCAAGTGGGGGATTCAGTTTCTCCGGTTCGCAGACGTGCCGTCAGAGGTTGTCACTTGTAATCTCTGATTCATATTAATAGAAATATCTTTTCCTGTCCAGTAATGTGTATTTGAATGAATGTTGCATCCATTGGAATATGTCAAATGCTTATACATTATTGATTATATATGCTAGAATAGATCTAACACCATGAAATATAGTATGCTTGTATTGTTTACTTGTTGTTGAGGACGTGTTATAACAATTCAAGCTGAAGATTGGAAAGCTCAACAGGGATCTACTTCAACCTTCTGGAATAAGGTATGAGGTTCGATCCTTTAGTGTTATATGCTTTTATTTCTATTGCATATTGGATAAGATTGATTTCTGGAGTCTAGCTGTCTGTTGTGGTACCCCAAGCCATAGGAATTTATCTCCGTAACAGAATTGGTGACTCCCCTGGGGATGTTCCTTGTTTTTCTTTGGGGTTGGGGGCACAATGGGCTTGATATTATTGACTTGCTCTTGGTTTCTCTCTGTTTCTATGTCACATGTTATAGTATGTGTGTCCATTGACACTCCCCTTTATTGGTTTGGCCTTGACCTACTTTTTACCACTGCCTTCTCTGTATACGCGGGTTTTTGGACAAAAGTCGCGTACATACGCGGATTTTTGGCCATAAGTTGCGTACATACGCAGCTGTTCTTTATACAGTCGTGTACATCCTCCA
>LPNX010318669.1:3241-193142 GCA_001517045.1 Pseudotsuga menziesii | reverse complement strand
TGTTGAGGACGTGTTATAACAATTCAAGCTGAAGATTGGAAAGCTCAACGGGGATCTACTTCAACCGTCCGGAATAAGGTATGAGGTTCGATCCTTTAGTGTTATATGCTTTTATTTCTATTGCATATTGGAGAAGATTGATTTTTGGAGTCTAGCTGTCTGTTGTGGTACCCCAAGCCATAGGAATTTCTCTCCGTAACACTAGTGTTCCAAACATTTCTATTGATGACCTTCTCAAGCGTTATCAATGCTACACTGTAGGAGTATCAAAGCGGTTCGGGATGCTACTCTGCAGGGTAGATTGTGTTGTTATGTGCTACCATGAGCACGAGGATTAGTCTGTAGTGACTCCTATTTTGTAGTATATATGCTGAAATATTTGAAGCTTCATATTTTTTACCTTTTGATTTACTAAAAACTCGATGGTTTCATATCTTTGGGTACATTGAAAGCTTATGGATTCAAAATTTTCCTCAGTATCGGTTATATATTATATAAAAACCAATTTTTTTTACAGAAATGTGTGTATGTGATCTGTTTTGTATATGAATGTTTCTTTATTGTGTGTTTTCGTGATCTTTATACATGTGATCAATCTTAAATGAACATCAAACATGATACAAGTACCAATCCAAAATCTATTTAGCTAACAAATCATCCACTGCATTCAAATGTCTTGGGATATGATGATATGAAATGAACTCAAAAGACCTCTCAAGAAGGCGAACCCTTACAAACATACGAATAATTAAGGGGTTACAAATGGTGTAGACTTGATTTAATTGATGTAAAAATAATTCCAAATATAAATAAACCTTGATCAAACTCACACCATTTGTTAAAGCTTCAATTAATAAACCAATCACTGCATAATAATCTGCAATATTATTCATGGAGGGACCTAAACAAGTTCTTCCTGATCATACCAAATTAATGGTAGGGGAATAAAGTACCCAACACGTTGATGCGAGATTCAAAGTATACCAACTAGTACCATCTGAAAAACCATAGTAGGTGGTCATCTGTTCTTTTAATCCTAACACTATATAACCAGACTTACTTAAGATGAATCCTACATTCATAACAAAATCACAATCGAAACTACACACAACACACTCTATAAATAATATTTACAAGGTATATATGCTAGTTGTCCTAGGCATAGTACCTATTAAGGTAAAGCCCATTTCGGGGATCCACCAAAGGTATCCCATCGTATTCTATCAGCTCATATGCTTCTTTCTCTAAAATGTGACTGAAAATATAAGGCCCATGCCACATGGATTCCAACTTTCCACCTCCCAATTTATCATGTTTCTGGTCATATGTAAGGACTAGGTCACCCTCAATGAAGAGGCGAGGTTGAATGGATCGGTCATACTAAGATTTAATTTGTCATTTATGCACCTCATTTTCTAAGGTGTCATCTCGACAAGTGTAATCGATTTTGTTTGGATACAAGAACCGTTATTCCTTTAGAGTGGTGTTTGGGAAGTAGTTCCACTACAAGTTTTAGAGAAGGAAATTCACATTCTCTAGGAATAGTTTCCTCCAGCCCATACAACAATAGAAATGGCGTAAATCTGGTATATGTTTTAACGGTGGTCCTATAATCCCAGAATACAGAAAAAACTATAATTCAAACTAGAATTAGCTCATCCTACCTTTAGTTGAAGCATAGTTTTCAATACTTTGTTAATAGCTTCAACCTTTCCATTGGAATGTGGGTAGTAGGGTGTAGAATTATCATGCTAAAAACATAGTTTGGTACTTAGTTCTGAAATCATCTAGTTTTGGAAGTGTGAACTGTTGTTAGTCATGATAGCTTGTGGGATTCCGAACCTAGTGATTATGTGGTTAAACAAAAAAAGGGTGGAAGTTTTGTTATCTTCATCGTATGTAGGAATAGCCTCAACCCATTTTGTGAAGTAATACATGACTATGATGATGTAACCGTGCCCCCTACTGATGAAGAATTATAATGCATGAAAACAATACCCCATTTTATGAAAGGATCGACAACAATGATGGGATGTAACAAAGCATGGTGGGTGCACATTTTTTATTGGAAAATATAGCAGGGTGGGCATTTTTTCACAGCTTCCATACAATATTTGAAGATTGAGGGCCGAAAGTACCCAACACATAATATTTTATGTGTAGTATCCATCCCAGAAAGATGACCACCAAAAGATCCATAGTGATAGTCATTCAACACTAATTCATCATCTTCATGGGTTAAGCAACACCACAAAGTTTCACAAACACCATGACCGCACAATGTATCGTTGACGATAAGATAGTACTTGTTGTGATGACAAATACGACAATATCGTCGTGGGTTGTGTTCTACTGAAAGTGTTGAGTCTAGATATATAGAATCAAATATCCATATCATGGATTAGACATACTAATGAGGAACACGGATTCACCGGGTAATGAATCAATAAGATTATTTCCCCCCAAGCACCCGGCGAGTCAAGATGTAGTACATGGGGTTAGAATCCATGTACACAGTAGTTGTGCGGAGTAGGATGTGGTGACAAAATTTATGGACCGCGATGACCATGGACAAAGATAACTTATTAACATGCGAATAACGTGTTTCAGAGTCAAGAAGAATCTTACTTGGGTAATAAATCACATGTTCTTTGTCGTGTTCATCTACTTGAACTAGTACCCTGCCGATAGAAGTAAAATATGCAGCCACATACAAGGAGTATTCCCTAGTAATCGGGTGGTTATGACACAAGTGCGCATGTGATGGCATGTTTGAGAGTATCAAATTCACATTGCGCAATGTCATCCCAAACAAAGGGTGTCTCCTTTTTCAACAAACGCATAAAACTGTGTGTCTTCTTGGCATAGTTGTAGACAAAACGACGTAGAAAGTTTGTATTCCCTTGAAAAATTTGAAGTTCACTAATATTGCGAGGCAGTGGTAGGTCCAAGATGGCTTCAATCTTCAACGATTCTATATAGATTCCATCCTTGGAAACAATGAATCCAAGCAATATTCCCTTCTAAATACAAAAAAAACATTTGTGTCGATTGAACCAAATGTTGTAATAGTGGCATCTGAGAAAATTGTCTCTCAGATGGTCAACATGATATTCTCGATGTTGCAAATGGGAAGGTAGGTCATGGAGGTATGTTTGAATGACATTATTAATGTCATGGAAAGAATAAGACATGGTGCGTTGAAAGGTAGTGCTAGCATTTTTTAGAACAAAAGGCAATTTTCTGTAGGAAAAGTTCCCCCTTGGGAAAATGAAAGTCATATTATTCTAATTGAAAGGGAGTATCTCTATCTAATTATAGCTGAAAAATCCATGCATTAGTGAAAATATGACACTCCTAGCACAATTATCGATGATCTGATTGATCTAGGGAGTAGGGAAATTGTTCTTCGGACAAGCCCTATTAAGGTATTGAAAATCGATAGAAACTCTAATTGTACCATGTATTTTGGTCACATGAACACCCATTTCATCAGTGGCATAGGGTAAATAAACCCATCCCTAAGAAGTTTTTCAACTTCTTCCTTGATGGTCGCTACTTTCCGTGGATGTACTTGACATAATTTCTGACAGACTGGATTGGTGTCAGGGTATGTCCTGATCTCATGAATAATGATCGAAGGATCCATCCTTGGAATTTCTTCATACAGCCAAGCATAAACATATCTAAATTCCCTAAAAAGGGTCATATAAGATACAATTTCTAGAGAAGAACAATTTTGGCCCAAGTGAATGTTCTCACCAACTCCAGGTTTCATTGATATGTCGACTGTAATGGTCTTAGTAATATTACTCAGATTACCCTCAGAATCAACATTATGGATGAGTACCGGTGACCGAGGAGTAGTTACAATATCATATGAAACCAATGTTTCGAAATGATATTCTACCATTTGGTAATTGGGAAGGAAAGAATACCAATAATGATGATATTTCCAAGGCATATTATCTAAATACATGACTTCCATGATGGATTCATCGGATGGAAGAGGTTGCAAAAGATAATATAGAGATGGGGGGGAATATAACCAATATGGTAGGTGGTAAGGGTCGAATGCCACTAGAAGATGATCATTAATGGTGGGGTCCTTGGTGGATTTGATAGCTTGGTAATATCTTCAAAATGACTCAAAGGTGTTGAATAAAAAATTGATTTCCCTTTAGTTGAAGTTTCATGAATCGTTGAGGAAACAATGTTCACATGCGCGACTTGCAAAGAGGGAGGATGATTTTTCAACAGAAAGATTAACATAAGCGAGGAATATTTAAGAAGACCTACTCCTACGTTTTGGTACAACAGAGCCAAAGAGGCTAGGAGTGGAACATTATTTGTAGAATTATAACTCGTGTATGGAGAACAAAACTCTAATTGATTAACAATAACAATATTCCCTTGGAACAGGAATCAGACCACACAGAATACAGACAATGCTACTGCATGCATGGCATAGAAAAAATTCCTACCTAGGATGATATTGCAATGAAGAGGAGCATCGAAAAATTCAACATGAATGGACACTGATTTGACCCCTAGTTCGAGCAATAGAGAGGGCGATAATCCATAGGGTTGAAAACCATGACCATCAAATTCTTTCAATGTCATCGACGAACAATTGATTTTAGGGGAGCCTATATCTCTCCAACAAGACAGAGACATGACCGAAGTTGAGGCACCTTCGTTCAAAACAGTACGATGGAATTTCTTCCCAATTAATTTCATATATAGTTGAAAATCTAATTGATGGGAGATCCCTAACTTAAAGTGGGAAGAGACAATTCATCACCAACCTCCAATAATTGAACCAACCTTGACATGTTTTTGGACATCATTTCTCTTAGCTTGGACAACTTTTGTAACACCCCGGTTTTGAACCCATGGTATTTTGACTATACATTATGTATATATTGTTTGAATCATGGAACGGAGCTCAAGGCCAAGGACCTGCCATAGATGGATGTTTTTAATTAGGTGATCTAGGTTGGTGCCTATGGTTATGGTGCTGGTTATGCACAAAATGTTTTGATATATATATATATATATCATGTAAAAATACCACAGCTAGGTATGGAACTACAACGTGGAAGAGATGGGGGAATGATTTCACAAAGGAATAGGGTGGGGGAGTCGGTCAAACCTCTGAGCCTATAGGGTTAAGACAGATGTCAATGGGGGAACCTTGAACCCTCAACTACCTTTATCCTCCATCCTCAATCATTAATTCCTTCTAGAAATAAGATGAGTTAGTTAATTCCCAGGGCAGCACAGGGCATGGAAGACTGTAGTCTGCATAGGCCTGCAGCCTGGGGGAGGACGCGATCTTGCTTCTGCAGCAAGCAAAACCACCTGAAGTGTAGCCTATCTGTCAAAGGAGGCAAGGTTGGGTTTTTTTCATTTCTCCTCATTCATTCGTGGGACTCTCGTCTTTCATTCACATTGTTGTTCGAGCTCTCTAGTCTTCTCATGCGCGATGTGTTTACCCTGTTGCAGAACCCTGGTTTTTTCTAGTGTTTGTCGATCTGGTGTTCAACATTCACTATCTTGGTCATTCCCTTCTCCCAGGACAGGAAAGTATCTTTTTTCCTAAGAGATTGAGTGATGGAGATCGCTTGGCTTCATGAGAAAGAGTGGTTTTCTATTTTTCCCAGCGTTAGTGTTTTCCTGCAGGAGAAATCCTCTGTTTTACTTAGTCTACAATGTGTTTCCTGTGTCACAGAGAGGAGCCTGTTTGCTAGGTTACAGTGTGGTTGATTGTGTGGTGTACCTTGGATTTGGGTCTAATTTGTATGAAATGCTGAGGTGTGGAAGATAAGAGGAATGGTCTCATTAACCTAATGCAGAGAGGAACCTCAGGAAATGATAAGAGTGGTTGGTAGATCCTTACTGCATGCCCTGAAGAGCACTAGAAGGGAGGCATAACCTGATGGATTGTTGAGTAGAGAAAGAGATGTTACCTTATGTTGGGATCTAGGTAATGTGGATGTGAGGAAATATAGATCTTGTGGAGGTGTCCTTAGCTCTTGAGTGAGCCACTAGCTTATTCCACTGCCTTAGCAGCTTGTAAACCTAAGGGATATTGGCTTGGCCTTGGGGCCTATTAACCCAATTGGATCTTGGTTGGTTGTGTCTTGGTTTGCATCGGCCTTGGGTGTAATCCTTGGTTGGACAACCTGTTAACCCAACTATGAGAGATGGATTGGCCTTGGGGCCTGTTAACCCACCTGTTGGCTTGGATGGTCCTTAATGCAAGTGTTGGCTTGATAACCCCGTAACCTATTAACCCAACTAGGCCTTGGATTGGATGGATAGTCTGATAAGTCCAACTAGGTGTTGGATTGAATCTGTGTTAAATATCTGGCTGTGTGTGAGTATGTCGTTCCCTAGTTCCTTGTGGAATCATGCCCAACTCAGGGGTGGCAGTGGTGTTGAGAGATTAAAGAACACACTGGCCTATGGTTGGGTGGAATGTTGCAACTACATAGCTAGTTGTAGGACATCTTCATTCATCAAGATAAGTATCTATGTTACTCTGTATATGAAAAGTATTTGCTTATGAATGAATATACTAGTTATGTGGAATGCTTATGAATATGATGGATTGCCATGTTCATGTGGAATTCTTGTTGATGATCAAGTAGAGGTTGACTTATGTATGAATGTCCCTGTAATTGTCTGTTTATGCATTTCTTCTCTGTTATGCCTTGTGTTATTTCACTGGATTGTGTTTATGTTCATGGAGGCTAGAATCCTGGTAAAGAGTAAAAAATGCAGCTAAGGTAAGAAATGTGGTGTTTTCACCCCTTGAAATACGCCTAAGGGGAATGTTGAATAAGGATGAGAATGGGTGTTCCGATTTCCGATTCCCGAAGCTGGAAGTCGGAAGTCGGAAGTCGAAAAGTGGAAAGATAGGTGAAAGTTATAAGGAAAGTTGGATCTTAGATTCCTGAAGGGAAGTTAGAAGTCGAGAAGCAGAAAGATAGGTGAAATTTCTAAGGAAATTTGGATTTCCTATTCCCGAAGTTGGAAAGCGAAAGTTGGGAAATTGGAAGTCGAAAAGTGGAAGGATAGCTAGGAGTTCCGTGGAAAGTTGGATTTTCGATTCCCGAAGTCTAAATTCGGAAATTGAAAGGTGGAAGGATGGAAGTCCAAAGTGAGAAAGGTGATAGGTGAACACCTTGTATTGCTGGATTTCCGATTTCTGAGGTCGGAAGTTGGAAAAGTCAGTTCAGTTCGGAAATGGCCTTTCTGGACGTAGAATATATAATTGAAGGTCGAAACGACTGGTATAATGGTTCTAATCTCGATATGAAGGTTAGATAATAGGTTAATGTCCATACCCTTTATTTATAAGAAGAACAAAGGAGGTTCTTTAAGAAAAATATTTAAATAATACGCATTATGGGGTATGGGGATGTGACAGTATGGTATCAGAGCTGTAGGTTGCAGCATTGGGCCTGGGCCAGAGTTACTTTTAAAAGAGATAAGAATACCCTCTGATACCAACATTCCAGTACACTACAGTATGGTTTCAGAGTTGTAGGTTGCAACATTGGGCCTTGATGGGCCAAGTCAAACAATTAATAGAGCTAATTAATACAGCACTGGGCATAGATGGCCCATTTGAATAGTTTTTAGAACTATTGGTTGCAAGCATTGCATCTAACTGTGTTTTTAATTTTTGAAAATTATCATGCATCTAACATACATGTTTATTAACAAATTTTTGTAGAGTCATAGTGCATATTGGAAAAAGTTGGTTTTTGGCTCAGCCATGAGAACCTTTAGCATGAATGATGCACATAATCCCTATGAGGATGAGGAAGGTGCTATGGGGGAAAATGTTAGAGTTGGAAATGATGAAACAGAGTCCAATGGAAGGCTATTTCTAAAGACTCCCCAGAACTTTGCAGCCACCATGAGGAGCCTAAGGGTGGAGATGTAGAGTCACAGAGAAGATAATGAAAGAATATTGCAATCTTAGGAAGAGAATCATCAGTTGAATACAGCCATGATGCAGATTTTGAAAGAAATTCAGTTGCAACTAGACTCTCGGTATGGGGCAGAAAATCTAGAGAGAAGTAAGAGCAATTCCAGAAGAAGAAGGAAGAGGACTTCCAATGGGTCATCTGACTCAGAAGAAACCAGTGGGGGTTCAAGCTCTCCTTCTTACAGGAGTAAGAGAAAGAGGCACTACAAGAACAATTCTTGAGATGAATTCAAGAAGGCTAAACCTACTACCTTTAATGGTGAGGTAAATATGGTTCAAGAAGCTGAATCTTGGCTTCTTGGGTTGAAGAAGTATTTCCAAGTCCATAACTATTCAGGAAACATGAAGGAAAGGGTTGCCATCTTCAATCTGAATGGAAGAGCATCCATTTGGTGGGAGAACCTCAGAAAAGTAAAGAGGATCAATGAAATAAGACTTAAGTGGAAACAATTCAAGAAGTATTTCAAGTAGAAATACCTCTCTGACAGGTATTATGATGACAAAATTAAGGAAATCCATGAGCCGAGGTTAGGACAACTGACAATGGAAGAGTATGGCAATAAGTTCTTAGAGATGTTAAGGTATGTCAGGTACATCAAAGATGAGAAGGTTAAAATCCAACGTTTTCTGAGTGGATTACCTTAGTATTACAAAGACTGAATTGAGTTTGATGAGCCTAGAACTTTGGAAGAGGCTATCAGAAAGGATAAGTACTGTTATGACTAGAACAAAGGAAATCCTGATCATCATAAGGCTTGGAAGGAAAAGAAGAATGATAAGTTTGGACAAACAAAGAAAGGATTCAAATCTTCCAGCTTCAGGAACCAACAAAAAAGGAAACCATCACAAACTGTAAATCACCTAGCTAGAGTGATGGGGGAAAAACCAAAGGATCCTAAAGAAATCAGGGAGCCCCTAGGATTTATGCAACATTAGAGGATTGTCAGGAAGATCACCGGTCAACCGTGGTTGAGGTCCCAGGTAAGATTTTTGAGCAATCTGTCTCTATCTTGATTGAACCTAGTTCTACTCATAGTTATATTAATCCTAGGATTGTTGAAGTTTGTGTTTTTAAGAAGTTAAAGCATAGTAAGTCATGGTTAGTTTAACTAGTCACTGGAGCCAAGAGGAAGGTCAGTGAGATTGTAGAAAAATGTCTGTTAGAGATGAATGGGTTAGTGACTTATGCAGATTTGAATGTTCTTCCCCTTGGTTCCTATGACATGGATTGGTTAGAAGCTCATAGGGTAAAGATTTACTGTTACCATAAGACTTTTGAATGCATGGGTGAAGAAGGACACCCAAGTGTGGTAAGAGGCATTCCAAAAGTGGTTTCTGTTAGGAATATTTCAGCCATGCAGCTGAAAAAGTTATGTAGGAAAGGTTTCCAGTTATATGCAGCCCATGTTTTGGAGGAAACAGAGAATGGAACTCCTGGGTTGAAGGACTTTCATGTGTTGTAGGAATTCAGGGATATTTTCCTTGATGACGTTCCAGGACTTCCTCCAAAAAGGGATATTGATTTTAGCATTGACCTTGTGCTAGGAGCAGCACCAGTGTCTAGGAAACCCTATAGTATGAGCACACCTGAGTTGTTAGAGCTGAAGATGCATCTTTAGGAATTGTTGGAGGATACATATATCAAACCGAGTGTGTCTCCTTAGGGAGCACCAGTTTTTTTTTAAGAAGAAAGATGGTACACTTAGATTGTGTATTGATTACAGACAACTGATCAAAGTGAAAGTGAAGAACAAGTATCCTTTACCTTGAATTGATGATCTTTTTGATCAAATGAGAGGGGAAAGGTATTTTCCAAGATTGACTTAAGGCCTCGTTACAATTACGTAAAAATAAAGGATGAAGACATTCATAAGACATACTTTAGAACAAGGTATGGACACTATGAGTTTGTAGTGGTGCCATTTGGTCTCACAAATGCACCAGCTACATTTATGTGCCTTATGAATAGTGTTTTCAGTAGGTATTTGGACAAGTTTGTCCTTGTATTCCTTGATGACATTCTTATCTATTATAAGAATGAGGAAGAGCATGAAGAACACTGAATAATTGTTGTTCAATTGTTGAGGGAGCATAAGCTGTATGCCAAGTTGAGTAAGTGTGAATTATATAAATATAGAATTCATTACTTGGGCCACATCATATCAGATGAAGGCATATCTATGGACCCTGAAAATATTGAGGCCATCATGAATTGGCCAAATCCAAGGAATGTGACAGATGTAAGGTCCTTTATGGGACTTGCAGAATATTATAGGATATTATTGAAGGATTCTCCAAGGTTGCACATCCTATCATTTCTTTTCAAAGGAAAGGGATGATATTTGAATGGAAACCTAAATGTGAGGGAAGCTTCTAGCAGTTGAAGAATATTCTCACAAGTGCACTCATTCTAAAAATTGCAGACCCCAAAAAGGAATTTGTGGTGTGCACTAATGCATGCAGTCAAGGGCATGGAGGAGTTCTTATGCAAGACAACCATGTGGTATGTTATGAGTCTAGAAAGCTAAAAGAGCATGAGAAGAATTGTGCCACTCATGACTTAGAACTTGCATCCATCGTACATGCTCTCAAGATGTAGAGGAATTACTTAATGGGTGAATGAAGTATGATGATCATGAATGCTTGTGTTGATGGATATCACGAAGGGTCCTTATGTACCTATGGCAGCGACTGGAGGCAAACCAATATTACACATTCCATAAGACTAGGCACAAGGTTTGCAGAAATTAGGGTTGTTATATCTTATCAACATGCCGCACTTTGGGCGGTTGAAGGAAGAAAATGCATGCACGGAGCAGATCTTGGTGTGCTTCCATGGTGGGATTTTTTAGTTGGACCAGCCGGTCGCAGTCATCATGGCACTCATTTTAGACATAACAAGGTTTCCCAGAGATGGGCCTGACCCTTCATAGTATTTCAAGGGGAAAGATAATGATAAGAAATTGGCCACATGGCTCAAGAAGAAATATGACTTGTAGTAGGACGGACGGGTGTACCATGTCGACAGCATAAATGATCTAACTATCCACATTGGAGAACAAATTTTGGCTAGTAATATAGTGAGTATGAAATGAACTAATCAGTGTAATTCAAGAGTTATTGCATACATGGAGCAGTGTGCGCAAGGAGTACAAATGAACTAGTCATTATTTTTAATGAAACAATTGACGGATGATGCATTTGCAGTGTAGGCGAGGCAGCGACCATTCGCATATAGTTGGCTATTGATTTTAATTTCACTAGTGGCTTGGATGGAGCCGAACGATTATCAAGGAATGTATGTTGATGCAACAAAGGTTTGCAAGGGAGCACACTACCAGAACCTCTAGTGGGTGAAGGAAGTTGACCGAATCCTATTCAGTTCTGGATCTATTGGGAAGCACTACAGGCCGTAGTTTTGAAATTTCTGCCACTTTTCGAGGAGGTTGTGATGAAGTTAAAATGTATTTCTTGATTTGCGATTGGCATACACACCCTTCATGTGCAGGAAAAATGTGAACCAGTGAAACAGTGGTTGCTGACACCATACAAGTTGTCTTATGCGGAGTTGGAGACCATTGTTAATGATTGGCCCAAAGCATGGAGAGAACCTGTCATCCTAGAGGAAGTGTTGATAGGTCCACCAGTGGATGCACCGGTTGATCCTGTACCTGAGACTAAATAGTAGAGAAACCATGATTCAGATGAAGAGTTGTTGCATACCCCCACTGAATCAACAACGGAGTTTGAAGAATCAAGAACGAAGAAGCGAAAGGAGCAGCTTGCGACAAGTAGCACAACCCTATGGATTGAGGCGCAGTTGAACCATCTCATTGTGGCCATTACAACCGCAACGGATGAGGCAGTTGAAGGGATGAAGAAAAAATCAACAAAAGGATTTTTTGAGGTAAAAAATCACCTAGAATCATTAGTTGATGCAGTATTGAAGAAGGCACAGGAGGCAACGACTATGCAGAACCCTGGCTTGATCAACACTGGGACGCAGATCATGAATGTGCAAATTCCGTCGCATGCGATCAAGACCAATAATGAGGATCTCAAAACATCAATGCAATAGTTACTGGATATTTCCATAGACATCAATGTGTCGTTGACACAAACATTGGTCCACATGAAGAGGGTCACCAATAAGGAGTTGGAATACATGGAGAAAATAATCTGTGATCAATTCTTGCAGTCGTAGGAGAAAGAGGAAGAATCACACAAATAAATTGAGGCATTGCAGATGAAAAAAGAGTGGCTGATCACAGAGAATTCCCAGGAAATTGAAGAGATGAAAAAGGAGTGGCTGATCGCAGAGAATTCCCAGGAAATTGAAGAGATGAAAAAGGAGTAGGATTGAATAGTAGTCAAGAAATCGCATCTCTAGGACAACAGAGCATGGTTGGAAGAGGCAATTTTTGATGCCTGTCAACACATATTTGAGAGCATGGTAGAGCTGGATGTGATGGTGAAAGAAGCACAACTTGGGGCGATCATTGCACAGTTGCAGCGAGACAATGCAGACTTGCAGGATCTGGTACATCCATATACACCACCAGAACAAATAGTGGAGAGGAAAAACACCATGGAGGACTTGGAAATGTAGTTAGAGGAGATTGCGCAACAAGTGAAAAAAGTAACGGATGCAACTACACAGTTTTGGGGTAGTGTACTCCAATAGGAGTAATTGGAGAAACTGACCACATAGTTGCAGGAGGTCGAGGGGCAGTTGGAAACATTGAAGACATCACTAAGAGCGCTGCCACTAGTTTTTAAAATCACCAAGTCTGCAGAGCTAAAGGAGTTGCAGCAACTCATTTTAAAAGCACAAGAGATTTAATAGAGGCACATTACACTGTTAGATGAGTTCCAAGACATTGGAGCACAACTTTTAGTTAAAGCAGTTTCTACACTACAGGAAGTTCAAGAAGATAAAAAGGATGTTACTAACAATATAATTGAGAATCCATTAGCGCATGATTTGACAGGAAGTCGGGAAATTGTTGAGAAGGTCAAAGAGAATCTCAAGGAGATCACTCAGCAGTATGAGAACTTCAAGCAGAAGATCAGTGAATACACCATGTCCAGCTGACGTGGCTCGAAGGCGAGCCACAAGATTGTGTTGGGGTCCTGTTAGTAGGAGGTTTTGGGGTAAGATAGCTACGCAGCATTGTGAATGTTGTGTAAGGCCAAAGATGCCGCACAAGGTGGAAAATGATGCGCAGTTCAGAATTATAATATTTTATGTCTTTTGGTCATATTTTGTAGTTTTGGATTGCATTATGTGGATTGTGGTAATTATTTTGTAGGTTTTGTTAAGAAGTAGTTAGGAAGTTGGTTAAGTGGAACATCATTGTAAAGGCGTAAGGCTAAGTAGATGTAGAATTGCAAGTGTCAAGTGGTCTTAGACACTTCTTCGGTTGGTTTCTTGCGCATACTTCTGAGCTTTGGTGAATACTAATCTATGTATGTGAGCTGAAGAACTGTTTTGGAGAATCTATTTTTTATTGCGAAGGCTAAGATGACATGACAAAGATTGAGCAGAATCATTGTGTCTTTTCCTATTTTCCAGTTTTTCTGTTTTCTGCGACCCAAATGTGAATGCAATGTGTATATGTGATATGGACCTGTGAATGATGCGATGTTTGTCTGACTTAAATGATGGTATATTGTTAGATTTGTTTGTGCATCGATGTTTTTTTGTGATTCAGTTATATTAATGCGATCTATTGAATGATGACATGATTCTGTTAATGCATAATTTGAATGGTTAGATCTGTGTGATAATGATGCGCTAAGTCACTAACTTAATAAAGAGACACATGGTCCTCCTTTAATACTGCAGAAACTTGGTTTTGTTAGCTCTCCCTCGAACATCTTGGGTGAGACTTCATCTACTCTATAGGTGTTTCCAGATGGGGTAAAACCTATCTGATTCGATGCTCAGGGAGATCACAGTGGTTTGGGTGTCGACAAAGAGCGAACCCCTATTGACTAGTTTTGTGTCAACAAGTGGAATCTTCCAATTAGAGGCCAATGATGAAATCCTATTGTCGAAAGTGAGGAAACTGTCAGTGAAGCATACATGATTCAAGGTACTTGATTGGTTTCTAATACTATTTCCTAGATTATTCATAGGTGTCGATAAAAATAGACACGTCGAAGGAGGTACATGATGTTTCCACCATTATCGACACGAAACTTGGAACAAAAGTGATTTTGATAATGGAACAACCATGAGACTAACTCAAATATGACTGACTCAAAGGAAGGTAACGTAACTACAGAAGTAGATTGTGATAAAGACTCCACTTGAACATTAAACGAGATGACAAGTGACTTGGAAGAATTAACTCAAAGAGGCAAAGACCAGACATAATGCAAATATAGGACGGTGCATTATTTGAATTGACTCAAAGGAGTGAAATGACTCATGGAAGTGGGTCAAATCAATGACAAGATGAATACCCAACTGTTTGAATGAAATGTAGACATGTGCCATGTTCAAGAGTGACTAGCAACTGCCATTAACACACATGAAAAAGTCTCCCCATTACCTTAATTTCCCCATTACAATGTATGAGTACCTCTTTTCTTTTTAACGTGCTTGAAAAGGGTAATAAACACTCAATATAGCTCATCAAGTGATGAGTCCAAACTCATATGTTTTATGAACTTGAGAAAGGAGGGGTCCATTCCTAGAAAATGGTCCTTCATCACTTAATTCTATGATTCTGAAGAAGATAAATCAATCATCGTTTCATGTTTATAGTCTGAAATGACTAAAGAATACTCCAAAGTGGAATTTTTGGAAATTTAATCCTTGAGGTCTGAAAAATCATAAATCGATACCTAGGAGAACTATTCTAGTTGCAATGAACTAGAGTATACCTTTTTCGTAAATGAGTCTAAACAGTCCAAAAAAGGGGCAAACTATCATTAGATAGACAACCTTTCGAATTATTTTACAAGCGTGAAAGAATCAAGTTTGGTTGGCGATATTTTCGTGTTTAAAGAGCCTAAAAAGAGCTTAAAGATGTCTCCAAGGGGATTTCCTTTTTCGTATCCATTTTATTGAGTCTGAAAAAGTGGTAAAAACATACTCGATACATTTTCTTTGAGTTTAACAAGCACGAGTAGGGTGTAAAAGGCACTCAATTTTTTTTTCTAGTTTGAGTCAGAGTATGAAAAAGGAAAAAAGAAGCTCCATTGTAGCAAAAACATGTCCAGTAAGGCCCTGAAATTGTCAAAAAACAACATTAGTACATTTTCACCATAAAAACTGCAAAAAAACATGGTAAAAACCCATAATATTTAAATATTTCAACAATTATTTTCTATTAAAAAACAAAAAATAATATAAAAAGGGTGAAATAGTAAACATTATTTACCATTTGTGTTTTCACCATAAAAGTTGGATGAAAATTGGTGTTTGAGAAGAGAATTTGCAATGAAGATTTTGGGAGATACAATCATCCATTCAATGAACTATTAGGTGCAGGTAAGAGTTCTCATGCTTCCCTTCCTTTTCATGGTTGAATTTTTTCTTTTTATCATATTTTTCAGTGTTTTCGGGAAGGTTTTAGCAAGGGGAAGAGTGTGCCCTATGTTAACACCAAAAATTGTTCACCTATCTCTCTATGGTCCAAACCATAATTATATATCATTATCCCACCATTATTTCCTCCATTTTAACCTTCACAATTAAAATTCCACCAAAAATGGTCCAAAACATTATTATTCCTTCCCCCATAAATACAGGGAAGTTGAACATTTATTGTGACTTATCCCCACTCTATCCAAAAAAGGACCAAAAAACCACAAAATTAGAGAATGGGTAAAAAAACCACAAATGAATACCATGCATAATAAAATACCATGGGTCATTATCATGGGTCAAAAAACCTTGGATCATCCTATAAATACATTATGAAGGTTGTTATACCAAAATCCTATCACCATCATGTGATAAGACATTTGACATACCTACTTGCCTTGAATCCCAGCTCTTGGAGGGGAAACCCATACTAAATGTCAATCTTTCATGAAAATTCTGAGCACCATGCTTCCTTTGTTAGCCAAGAGTGGTACCTTGTTCGCATCGCCTATCCCTTGTTATCCAGAAGTGGTGCCACCATTTCTTACCAGAACCACTTTGTCATTGAAGGAGAAACGTGGTACCCTGGGTAAAAAGGCAAAAAGAGAAGTTTCTCGAGGCTTCTAGATGATAAGCCTCATTTCCTCCCTTATCCCTATTGTTGTGGGTTAGTTGAGCTTGAGTTCCCTCATCCTAGGATCTTAGAGGTCACCTCACCCACTTATCTCTCAACCTATCCATTAAGCCTTATAAATCCATCATGTGATAAGACATTTGACATACCTACTTGCCCTGAATCCCAGCTCTTGGAGTGGAAACCCATACTAAATATCAATCTTTCATGAAAATTCCCAGCACCGCACTTCCTTTGTTAGCCAAGAGCGGTACATTGTTCACACCGCCTATCCCTTGTTATCCACAAGCGATGCCACCGCTTATGGCCCTTTGTCCATAAGTGTTTCTTACTAGAACCGCTCTGTCATTGAAGGAGAAACATGGTACCCTGGGTAAAAAGGAAAAAAGAGAAGTTTCTCTAGGCTTCTAGATGATAAGCCTCGTGTCCTCCCTTATCCCTACTGTTGTGGGTTAGTTGAGCTCGAGATCCCTCATCCTAAGATCTTAGAGGCCACCTCACCCACTTATCGCTCAACCTACCCTATCCATTAAGCCTTATAAATACAAGCTTATGGCCATGGTTGAGAGAGATAAATCTTAAGGTATTGTTATGCTACTGGATTGATCACTTGGTCCATACCATTGGAGAGCATATAGAGAGCTAGAGTCAGAGCTTATGGGGATGAGAATGCTTGGTTTCATGGAGATGCATGTCATCACTAAGGCTTGGTTGTAAACTTCTTCATATTTCTATATTAATGCAAGTTGATTTCTGTCCCACATATATTGTTGTTGTTTGATTTCACATGCATGTTGTTAGATTCCTTAGTCACTAACATAGATCAGTAGATTATATTCTGGCTACTTTGATCTGTTTGTGTGTTGAAGCTTATTGCAGGTACATAGGGTAACGATCAAAGCATTGCATTCCAGGTATCTACGACGTCTAATGAGAGTCTTCAACCTCTGTCCTCTATTTATTCTAGATCTAAATCATTCAGACCAGTGGAACACCTTGCTGTCTGCAAGAGGTGAAATATTCCAGCTAACAAATATGGTGACTCTGCTAGGGATAGAATTATGTATCAATTGTTCTGATCTTCCTTAGTCTACAACTCTTGTCCAAATCCAGGCTCCTTCTTCAACTCTCCTCAGTTAGATATACTTTCTAACTTAGTCCATTTGGGTTTGAAACTTATAGTTTTGTTCAGATTTGAGTCATTTCGATATTTTATGCTATGTTTCCATACTCAATTCAGCAGTGTTTACCTTGATCTAGTCTTTTTCTGATTGGATCCTTCATTCTCTTTGTGTTTTGGTCATCTACAGGGAACCATGCCTATGCTGTGTACGAGGAGTGGTGCCACCGCCTGAACAAAGTGAACAGAATGTGGTGCCATCTCCTGTATCCTGTTGGCAAGAAGCGGTGCTAGGATCGAACTGCCCTATCAACACCAGAGAAGTACGGTGCCAGGTAGGAATCATTCCAAGACCCTTTTTTCCTCATTTTTTTTGTAAAAGTTTGAGTTTTGTTGCTTTCAGTTCTGCTTATCAGACTTGTGTTACAGAATCTGATCCTTGTGGTTTGATATTTTATGGTTTAAGATTAATTTGAGTGGAAATTCAAAAGTTTGATTAGGTCTTTTGATTGTTCATCTACTTCTATGCTTGTTGGTTGTGTTTACGAAGAGATTTCTTGTTTTCTGAAAAGCTTAGGGTGTTATTAAAATCTCTTTTCATTTCTATGACATAGAATAAAAGAAGAACACTAGATTAGCTTCTAGGTTTCATTTCTTATTTGCATAGTAAACTTCTTTTTCCTCCCTTTAAAAAAGAAATTTTTTGACTGAGACTAGGATATCATCATTGAGTGTTAGACATTGATTTTCTGATTGGATTTACAAGCTTTCAGGACCTTCATGTTCTTCTGTCTCTTATGCATTTAGAACTATCTCGATCAAAAAAAAAAATATGGTAGTTTTAAGTTAGATTTGCTTATGTTTTGAGAAAATTGAAAAAATAGAGTGCATTTGCATATAGGTGTGCTTCTTGTTTTTATTTTAGGAAAAGAGATTCTTCCCCTTCTCATTTGCTTTCAGAAAGAAGAAATCAGTTTGGAAAAATATTGCTTGTCTTTGATTTGATGTTCATGACTGTTGTTTGGAAGTATTTTTGGTTTTGAAACAAAAGGAAAAGACTCTCTTTCCCTCCCGTAAGTAGGCATACTGAACGGTAAAGTGAAAATATTTTACACTAGCATACTGCATGGTTTTACTTTTCTGTCAAAACATCATGCATTCACCTAACCGTACAAGTTAAAATTAATGATAGTTATAGGCTAAAATTTACGTAGAAACTTGTGTTGATCGGAATATATCACCTCCTGCGGATATCAAGGTGTTCTGCTGGTCTGAATGGTTCAGATCCAGAACAAATAGATCACATAGGTTGATAACTCCCCCTAGACGTTGTAGATATATGGAATACAAGGCTTTGATAGTTCACCTGTGTACCTGCAAAATAGTTCAACACAAAACAGATCAAAGCAACCAGAATATGATCTACTAATATATGCTAGTGACTAAGGAATCTAGCAATATATATTTGAAATCAAACATCAACAATATATATGGGGCAGAAAATCAACTTGCATTAGAAATATGAAGAAGTTTACAACCAAGCCTTAGTGTTGACATGCATCTCCATGAAACCATCTCTTCATACCCAAAAGCTCCGACTCTTGCTCTCTATGCTCTCTCCAAATGATCTTGGGCCAAGAATCAGTCCAACAACATAACAATACCTTCAATGTCCCCCCCTCAACCATGGCTATAAGCTCATATTTATAGGGCTTTAATGGATAGAGATGGTTTAGAAATTAGTGGGTGAGGTGGCCTTTAAGATCCTAGGATGAGGGATCTCAAGCTCAAAAAACCAACAGTAGTAGGGATGAGGGATATCTCGAGGCTTATCATCTAGAAGCCTCAAGAAGATTCTCTTTTTCCCCTTTTACCTAGGGTACCACGCTTCTTCTTCTTTGATAGAGCAGTTCTGGTAATAAATACCTATGGACCAAGGGTAACAGGCGGTGGCACCGCTTATGGACAACCAATGAAAAGCGATGCGAACAGGGGTACTGCTCCTGGATAAAGGAGGATGAGCGGTGCTAGGAATTTGTATGACAGACTGATAAGAAACCATTTAATATTCACTCCAGAAGCTGGGAATTTAGGGCAAGTAGGTATGTCAAAGATCTTATCACATGATGGTGACAGGATTTTGGTATAATAGGATGCCCCCCAAAGCATGAGTCTTAGAGTGATACGATAAACGAGAGCTTTGAGAACAAGTCGTTGCCAGGAGATGAAAATTTTGGCTCGATCGGAGTATGCAGTTAGGTAGGCATCTGTAGTACATCAGTATGTTGAATCATAGACACAAGTAACCAAACTCATAGTTGCAGACCAATACAAGGCAGATCCATGAGTGGAATAAACAAGCATGGCTACTAGAATATAGCGTAGACCTATGTGATAGAGGACTCAAACTTGGACATAGATACCGGAAATACAACGTAGATCTATGTCATACAGATGCAAATTTGAGCATAGCCATGACCATACAAATGTGGATCCATGCTAGATATACAAAAAATCCATTGCAACCTGGGGAAAAGCAATGAGCACTTTTAAACAAATGCCCAGGGTCTTCATCTCGTCTTCCACAAAGTACAATTCTATCCATGTGATTACAATGATCTGAAGTCGAACATGGTAGAAACCACTTGATTACCAGCCAATGATGTGAACTGTTACAAGTGCGGGGGAGATCACCATTAATGTCAATGATTCCCAAGGTACCCTAGTACAATCTACTGAGTGCGAATAGATGTCCTGATGTTGAACACCGAGTCGATTCTATCGATCAAAGGTCAATGATGTGAACCAATTTCGAGAGCGAGAAAATATGTCATTAAGGCATACAGATCTCAAGGTACTAAATATTGTTTCTAAGACTATTTCTTGGATGATGCGCTGATGTCGACGAGAATAGTCTCGTCGAAGGAGGGCCATGATGAGTCCCACATCGACGACACAAAACTCAGAACATAGTTCTAGAATGATGTGAACATAGTAACCATATGACTGACTCAAATATATTGATACAAAGGATGTGTATACTGCAGAGGTAAGACTTCTTCAGATTCCCTTTGAATATCGGGTGGCACGACAAAATGACTTGGCAGCATGACTGGACAGATACACAATGCGATAATGGACAATGCATTCTTTTGAAAGACTCAAAGGATTGGCATGACTCATGAAAGTGGATCATCACGGAGATTAGTTGAATACCCAATTGACTGACATTATTGTGAAGACAAGTGCCATGTTCAAAGGTAACAAAAAACTTCCTTTATTTGCAAAATGATTCCCTTTCCCATTTCCCCCATCATGATCGATGAGTGCCTCTTTTCAGTTTTACGAGTTCAAAGAGGGTAACAAACACTCGATATAGCTTGCCAGAAAACAAGTCCAGTCCCATATGTTTTACGAACCTGAGAGAGGATGGGATCATTCCCAAAATGGGCCTCTCAATGTTTAATTTAACCAGTCCACTGAAAGAAAACTCGGTATCGTTCATGTTTAGAGAGTCTGAACGAATACAGAAGAAGACTCCATGGGGGTCCTTTTTCATATGATTTAGTTTCTAAGGCCCGAAAAAGTGTAAAATCATACCTTAGATAACTCTTCCAGTCATGATTGGATGGAGTGTTCCTTTCTCATAAATAGTACTATCCGAACCGAGAAAGAGATAACCTACTGTCGGACAAACGACTCTTCAAATACTTTAATGAGCGTGAAGAAGACAAGATCGCTCGACAATATTTTCATATTTAGGGAGTCTAAAAAGGGCTTAAAGAGAACTCCATAAAGTTTCTTTACACAATGTCACTTTTTACGAGCTTGGAAAGATTCGGAAATGGACTCAACTATATTTTCATGTTTTAAGGAGTCTGAAAGAAGATGTGAAAAGAATACTCCACAACGTTTCTTTACATAATGTTGTATTTTATGAGCCTGGAAAGAAACTTGAACTAGGCTCGGAACTTTGATACTAGATTTTAACAAGTGTGACAAAGTGTCGTAATAAACGCTCAATGACCTTTTCCATTTTGTGAAAGTACAAAAAAGCCATAAACAAACTTTCCAAAGCTTTCACTAAAGTCAACCTACAGACGGCTCATAAACAAGTGTTAAATGCATCCAAAATCAACATTGAGGGATTACGACAAATAGATTTTGACCAGGACATGATGTAATATCAAAACTGTACTAAGTTAGACCCAGAAAATGTCTATATAAGGCAAGTAAATAGTAAAAAAAACCAAACATTTCACTATTTACCTCTTGGAAGAGAGAACTTGGAGCATTTTTTAGCCAGATCTTCCACAGCTCATACTGGGAGTTTCCACAGTCCATTTTCAGTCTCGTCAGTTACAGGTAATGGCTAAGACCTTCATCTTTCATTTCATAGCTTTTGTTTTGGGATTTGGTGGGGTTTTAGGCATAATGGGCAAGCCCTAAAATCCTATTTTCTAGCACCATGGCTACCCCTTGCGGGATAGGCGGTACCACTCGAGAACCATGCCAAGAACATGGTGGACAGGCGGTGCCACCACCTGTCTCCAACGGGGCATAGGCGGTGTTGTCCATGGAGAAATTAAACCAATGATATACACAAAATTCACTCATTCTTTAGATTTGTATTGACTTAAGGATGATATTGATGTATACCATTTTTGTTTTTAGCAGGTCTAGGCTTCCAAAATATGGTGATATGGAAGGAAAGAACCCATGATGATGAGGATGCTACTACTGAAAGGAATCCAGTTTGTAGAGCTGCTGCACTTCGAAACTGTGGGCTTCTAAAGTTCTTCCGGACACCAAGCATGGTGTCCCACGAGAGACTACCGGAACATATACTGAGAATGTGGAATCCAGAACAACAGTATTTCGAGGTGGGGGCACATATACTTACAATGGAAGTAGAGGACATCTACTTCCTGACTGGCCTATCGAGACGGGGTGCCCCTATCTCATTGACAAGTTCCCGTGGCGGGGACATTACCACCAGAGAGCTCATAGATCGACACTATGCACCAGGTACGGTCACATCGGGGAAGAAAATCCCCATTAGGGCAGTGACAGACAGGGCTCTATGGATTGTTTTGTTCACCATGCAGAGGGTGGCATGGAGCCAGGGTGTACATCAGGCTTCTAGGGCACATATGTTGTATGCCCTAGAGGCAATGGCACCTACAGTGTTCAACTGGGTGGAAGCATTGCTTCCAATCTTCAAGGATTAGCTGACTAAATGTTGATAGGGAGCTAAATAAATTCATATTTGGTTCCATCTTAGCTTGTTTCTTCTTTGAGCAGGTCCCCCAAATGAGGCCCCATGTGACTTTTCAGATTCTGAGAGCATGGGACCCCCGCATGCTGAGGTGGGTCCAGATCATGGCTCACATAGGAGCGGGTAGGGGCAGAGTGAAGTTTGGTGATGTGTTCTTCAGATGGCTGTGGGATCAGATGCTCATGGTCAAGGACTATGCCTATGTGGGCATAGAATTTACAGGTGATCTTGACTTACTGCTCCCACCTGGAGGGTAGTGGGGAGACATTGGTAAGAAACAAGAAACCCTAGAGATGAAAAATGTTTTTATGTTTTATATTTTTTATGATAAGTGATGAGACCCATTTGTCTTCATGCAGATGTTGGAGTAGTGAGGCCTGGAGGAGCATCTCCACTAGACAGGCGAGCCAAAGTTCGCTTCATGCCACAGGGTGATGATATCACTGGGGAGCTGGAGGAGAAACTTGAGAGGTTGACTCTGGACATCCTAGATGCTGACATAGATGATCTCTTGACTAGATATCAAAGATCTACGGTGGGAGTACCAGGTTGATTCAGCAGGTTACTATGCAGGTTGGCTTGAGCAGTGATGTTCTATCACGAGCACCACTAGTATGAGACATGTATACTAAAAGCTGATAGCTTCAGGATTTTGTATGATGATTTTTCCTAAAATCCTACATGCTTTAGATGGGGTCTTGGGACCTATTTTTGTAATTTTTTTATATATATATATATAGACTTTTACATGATGTTTATACGTTTCAAATGGATAAATGCATTTTCTATGAGTTCTACATGTCTTTAAATGTTTATTTACAATGTACCATGTTTGATTAGTGTCATGAATGGGCAATATGCCAATGAATCAACAACTACATTATGTTCCCTAGGGATATTCATATATGTAATGGTTTCAAATGATATTTCTAATAAACGTACCCTCCGGAAGAGGCGAAGGAGCACCGGGTTCCTAATGGTGTAGACATGGTTTAAATGACAAACCACAAGCTGAGAGTCCATCAAAACTACTAGATCATGGGCATCTTGGGAGGCAGCTTCAGTCAGAAGACCGATGACCGCTTCATACTCGACGATGTTATTAGTAGCGGGACCTAAGCAAACCACTCCTGAATTGACCGAATCTTCAGCCGGGGAATAGAGAACCCAAGCAGCTGAGGCTAGATTCAAGGTGTGGCAGCAAGAACCATCAGCGAAGCCGTAGAAATCCATCTGCATGAACAAAACATAGTTTAAATAGATGTGGACACCAAAACTCAAAACCATATTGAAAATACTGAAAACACACTAAAAGTCAATCAATATACATATATACAAGATACCATCCAAGAAGACCTAGGAATAGTACCTTTTCAGGTACAACCCATTGCAAGGTTGCCCCAAAGGGATTCCATCATAATCTACCAACTCATAGGCTCCTTTCTCTAACACCTTGGAAATAATGAAAGGTCCATACCACATAGACTCAAACTTACCCTTTCCTAGCTTGTCATATCTCTGGTCATAAGTCAAAACTAGGTCACCCTCATTGAAAACACGAGGCTGGACGGATTTATCGTACTGCGCCTTGATGCATTTCTTGTGTGCCTCATTAGCCAAGGCAGCATCTCTACGAGTCTCACCAAGGTTATTCAAGTACAAAAATCTTACTTCCTCTGCGGAAGTGTCTGGGATAATTTTGACGGCTAGTTGTAAAGATGGAATTTGACATTGGATAGGAAAGACAACTTCAAGTCCATAGATAAGCTAGAAAGGCGTGAAACCAGTAGCTATTTTCACGGAAGTCTGATAAGCCCAAAGAGCGGAAAAAAGAACGAGATGCCAATTGGATTTATGATGTCCAACCATCCGACGAAGCATAGTTTTCAAAACCTTGTTAATGGCCTCTACTTGACCATTAGCTTGCAGATAATACATCGTAGAGTTTTCATGGCAAAAACCTAGCTTGGCACTCAATTCTTCCATCATTTGATTATGAAAATGGGATTCGTGATCAGTGACGATGGACTACGGAACTCCAAATCTAGCTATGATATGACTGAATAAGAAGAGAGCGATAGTCTTACCATCTTCTACATATGTAGGCATGGCCTCAGCCCATTTTGTAAAATAATCCATGGCTACGATGATGTAACCATGCCCCCTGGATGAGGTAGGTTACAATGCATGAAGTGAATCCCCCGTTTAAAAAAAGGGCCAACGGTAATGACGGGGTGAAGCAGAGTAGGATGGGTGCACTTTTTGGGATAAAAATGTTGGCATGGTGGGCATTTATTAACAGCCTCATGACAGTCTTTGAAGACAAAAGGCCAAAAATAGCCAGCACGAAGGATTTTCTGGGCTGTATCCATCCTAGATAAATGACCACCACATCCTCCAGAGTGGCAATCATTCAACACATGTTCAGCCTCCTCATGAGTGAGGCATCATCCGATAATGGAGTCAATCCCACGTCTATACAAGGTATCATGCAAGATGAGGTAGCATTTCGTGTGGTGACGATAATCACGAGATAGATGTAGCCGAAAATGCTGGGTCTGGAGATAAATCAACAAATATCCATACCAAGGATCAGTAGTGCTAATTAGGAACAGAAATTCATCCGTAAATGAATCGCTGGGCTCAGATTCTGCGGTAGCACAAGGAAGGTCACATAGAAGCTCGGCAAAAACTAAGGATTTATTTGATGTAGCCTTGGAAAACTTGAGATCAAACTCCTGAAGGATGACAATCCAACGGGAGTACTTGCCCCCCAGTAACTGACGAGTCAGAATGTAGTACATCGGGTTCTGGTCTACTAATACGGTGGTAGTGTGAAGCAGAATGTAGTGACAAATTTTTTGCACAGCAATGACCGTGGCCAAAGATAGCTTCTCCACATGTGAATAACCAGTTTTAGAATCAATAAGATTCTTACTGGCATAATAAATCACATGCTCATGACTGTGGAGATTGTCCTGCACTAAAACCATGGCGATGGTAGTAGCGGAGGAAGCAATATACAAGAGAAAATATTTTGAATAGTCCGGGGGGTGTATCATGGGTGAATGAGTCAGAGCATGCTTAAGACTATCAAAGGCACGTTGGGCCTGGTCATCCCAGAAGAATGGAGTGTTCTTCTTGAGGAGACGCATATAACCGTGCGTTTTCTCAGCGAAATTGCACACGAAACGGCAGAGAACATTTTCCTTCCCCTGCAAAATTTGGAGTTCAAGGATGTTGGTTGGGGCTGGTAGATTAATGATGGCAGAAATCTTCAAAGGATCGATCTAGATGCCATATTTGGATACCACAAAGCCAAGCAGACGTCCCGTCTTAACGCAAAAAACACATTTATGCAGATTGAGCCGTATGTTATAATGACAGCATCTCAGGAATATGTCTCTGAGATGACCGGGATGGTCCTCTCATCGCTGTGAATGAGCCGAGAGGTTGTCAAGGTATGGTTCAACAATATGTTTGATGTCATGAAATGCATAGGACATCACATGCTGGAACGTGGCACCAACATTTTTCAAGCCGAAAGGTAACTTCTTATACACAAAGGTTCCCCATGGGCAAATGAATGCCATCTTATGCTGATCGGCGGGCAATATCTCAATCTAATTGTAGCTAGAGAAGCCATCCATGAATGAAAAGATGACACTTCCAACACAATTGTCGATAATCTGATCGATGTGCGGGGTAGGAAATTTATCCTTGGGACAAGCTTTATTTAAATCCCTAAAATTGATACAGACTCTATTGGTGCCCTGATTAACAGGGACAATGTTCGATACCCATTTTGTCAGAGGTATAGGATAAATAAAACTAGCTTTCAGAAGTTTCTCAATCTCATCTTTAATAGCTGCGGCATTCCGAGGATGGACATGCCTAAGTTTCTGCCTAACAGGTTTAGCCGTGGGATAAGTTTTAATCTCATGGATCACAATGGAAGGGTCAATCCCCGCCATTTCTTCATAGGACCAGGCAAAAATATAACGAAATTCCTTAAAAAGTGCCTTATATGCTTCAAATTCATTTGTGGAGCAGTTCTGCCCAACATGAACATGCTCAATAACATTAGGTTTGGCTGATATGTCAATTGGGTTCGTCTGAGTAATCTTGCAAAGGTTTCCTTCAGAATCTGTATCTTGCAACAATATAGGACTTTGTGGAATGTTGACAATATTAGGGAAACAAGGATGCAAAATCATGGCTACCCAAACTGGTATTGGGGAGGAACATGGATCTATGATGGTGATCCTCCCAAATGGGCTCATCTATATTCATGATCTCTATAATGGCTTATCGAAAGGAAAAGTCTCAGAGAGATAGTCTAGAACCGGAAGAGAAGGTGCTAACCAGTACGGTAAATGGTAAGGGTCCGAAGCCACTAAATGAATATCATTAGTGTGATCATCAGATCAAGTTTGAATGGTGTCATACATAGCTTTGTGAGGGCTCAACAAGGTGGACTCAACAACATTTGTGCCCTGGGGCTCAATATAAAATGAGGCGATCATATGTACTGTCACTGTATCCGTGCTAGGAGGAGTAGAGGGAAAAATCCCCATAAGGGATGAATCCTTCAGCATACCTACCCCAATCGACTGGTAAGGAGGAGGGGATTGGCCTAACATGGGGATGGTATTAGCCATGGAGGTAGTAACATCCGGCGTACAGATATCAAGCTGGTCAATAGTTACAATTCTCCCGAGATGCGGGAATTGGACCGTTCAAAATACTGTTGAAGCAATAGCATTCATGGCATAGAAAAATTCCTTCCTAAAAGGAGGTTATAATCTAAAGGGGAATCTACCACTTCTACTTGGATGGAAATGGTTTTTCCCCCGAGCTTGACTGCGAGGGCTGATATGAGGCCATGGGGTTGGAATCCCTATCCATCAAAGGCTTTAAGGGTCGTAGGTGATGTAACAAGCTCGAGAGAGCCAAGATCTTTCCAACAAGTCAGAGATAACACCGAGGTCGAAGCTCCTTCATCTAGTACCGTTCGAAAGAATTTCTTTCCCACTACTTTCGTAATGATTTGAAAATCAAGTTTATGTGGTAATCTAGGTTTATAGTTCTCAACATTGAAGTGAATCAAGTTAGTGTTATCAGGGTCTATAGATCCTAATGCAGTCAACAAGTTCTTGTGCTACGAAGGGAAACTTTGGAATACTTCTAGGGTAGACATCACACAAGGTGCTTGAGCGAGATCTTCAAGCACATTATAGAATTGAGCAGCTCAAGCATTGGGATTAAAAACAACCTTTCGAAGAGTACTCTTGGGTGGGTGCAAAATCATGTCGAGAGTAGGCTTCTCGATGGAAAAGGGAACTGTAGACGAGGATTCCGATGAACTAGTAGAGTGATATTTCCCTGAAGAAGATTGATCTTCTTGCTTATCTGTGGGTTTATCATAATTTTGGCTTTGAGTTTGCAGATGGATGGTATTTGAGGACATCATACGAATTTCCTTCGATGAACTAGAGTTACCATGGTTCGACATGTGGTCTACCAGCCGTTGTTGAGAGGGAAAGGGATCCGTAAGTACTATAGGTGTGGGATTAGACTTCAAAAATTGGGAGATTTCATCCCGACGGGGACACTCCTTGGAGAAGTGGTCACCACCGCATAACAGACAAGGGTATTTAGCCTTCCTTTTCCCTGTGTTGTTGTCATTATGGGTTTATTGTGGGGTATCTTGCTGGTTTCCAGGTTTTTTATTTTGATTTTTACCTTTCTTTTTATTACCCAAGGTTTGAGTACTTTGAATAGAATTGACCTTGGCAGAAACCTTGGGAGTCGAAGGAGTAACAGGTTGGGTTTTCTTGGTAGGTTTTACTATGGATGGGGATTGGATTGAACCAATAATCCCACCAATAGGTACTTCTGTTGATGGCTTGGCAGGGTCAGTGTCGGGGCGAGGAGATGGAGGAATCAGGTCATAAAGAGTCCTGGACTGGGAATAAACCAAGTCTAGGTATTGAGCCCAACTAATAGCCTGCTCTTCGGTAATGGCACCATCCATGGCCACATCTTGGGCAATAGGAGGCAACAAGGACTTAGTGAACCAATCAGCTAACAACTAATCTGGAATAGGGGCCTTAATAAGCCTTCTCTTCCTTCTCCACTCATGAATATGGTCAGAAATGTGGGTGGAGGCGTTTTGTCGTAGGGAAGTTAAAATATCAGTGCCCATTTCATAATGAATAGGGGGCTGAAAGTGCGTAAGAAATACGGTTGCCAATGAGCCAAAATCCACAAACAAATGTTGTGGGAGTTCAATATACCACTTCGCGGCCGTACCGATCAAAGTTCGCTGAAAGAGTCGTAACCGTACGAAATCATCCATGAGGGAGTTCGAGGAACACCATAAATGAAAAGTCATAACATGGTTCCACAGATCTTCACCCTACTTCCCATCAAATTTTGGAATGTCAGATGGTAACTTTACCGAAATGGGAGGCCACGAGGGATTGTGTTGAATGGGATCATTAATCAACTTGGACAAATCAGACAAGTCAAAATTTGCAAGGAAAGGTAACTGTCTATTAGGCTGCACATACTGGTAATATTGATATGGCATGAAATTACCAGTAGGGCCATAGGTTGACTGAAAAACAGGTTGTTGTGGGGAATAATTACTGGGAAATCCACCCATGGGGGGTTGATTTTTGGAATTAGGACCACTAGGACCACCAGGGCCTCTAGGAGGAGGACCAACAGAGCCATCGGGCCTGCCAGGACCACTGGGACCACTAGGACCACCAGGACTACCAGGAGGCAGAACACCAGACCCTACGGAACCTCCAGCAGGTGGGAAACCTCCAGAGCCATTGGAACCACTAGGTGGAGGGCCAGCAGACCCTCCCGATCCATAAGGAGGAAAGTCACCAGGTCCCCCAGGACCACTAGGACCGCCAGGACCATGAGGAGGACCGCCAGGCCCTCCAAGACCATTAGGTCCCCCAGGGGGAGGACCTCCATAAGGTGGTCCTCCCACACCTCCCGCAGTATCTATGGGTATCCCTCCCATGGTTGGCATGTAAGACTAGTTGGGTTTCCCCCATGGCATAAAAGTGTTTCTAGGGAATGGAATTCCATTAGGATTAGATGGATGATTACCTACAGGTATTTGATAACCATAACCACTAGAATACTGAATGGCAACAGGTTGTGCCCCCAAGGGCTAACTTGAACTAGATGGGGGATTTAACACATTAGTGTGGGTGGGAGGGACAAAAACTATAGATGTTTCTATGTTAGAGGTCTGTTCTTGACTAGGTACAACTTCGAGGTCAGATAATGTAGGTCATGCCAGGGGTTTCCCCCGGCATTCAAAGGTACTGAAGACACAAGAATTGAAGGTTGGGTCCCAGATGCAAAAGATCTGGGCGGATTTGGATCAGACATAACATAAGAGGTGAGAAGGGTGGAAATTTGACCTGGGCTGTGGGTTGTTAATGGACGATCTATAATCAGTTCAATGGGTTTCATATAATCGGCTAGTGAACGATATCCCACAGGAAGGAATGTGGAACAAACTGGTGAAGGGCCTAATACATTGTCAATCTACTTTTCTACCTCTTGTGCACGAAGGATAGTAGCATGGTATTGCCTACATTCTTCTTCACTTTCAGGAGAACTTACATGGGTGCCAAAGGAGGCAATGGACTATCTGATAGGTGTCTCCCAAAAAGGAGCATTAGGACCAAAATCTAGATGGGTATCATCAACATGATCTTTCACGGGAGGATGGAGCGATGGATCCTCACAGGAAGGCTGTTGGACCAAGGGAGGCGAGTGTGAAGAATATGGTACTCCAATTTCCACCACCACATTATCTCCCACTTGGGAGGTGGTAGCAGCTCCTTGGTCGATAGCTTCCATTGGATTTCCTTCTGAAACAGAAGTAAAATCGAGTGGCAAGCCCCATACTCTCCTGGACTGTCTTAACTCAGCCATTGTGTACAGTTCCTATCTAACCTAGGGTCTGAAAATATAAAAAAAACACACCAAAAGACTTCCCTACTGAAACTATAGGTCAAAACAAGCAGACTTAAAATGATAAGAGGAGTTCAAAAAGTCAAGTCTCTCACTAGGATTGTCAAGATGGTGCCACTCGTGATATACCTCGAGGGTACGTGCGTAGTAATCTCCCCAAATGTTGTTTTCGGTGTATGGGTCCAAACAAGACGACCAAAGGGATTTTCTCAGATAGATAAGGTACCCTAGTGGGGTCTCTCGATATACTCAAGGTACATGGGAGCTCGAATTAGTAGTAGTGCTGTCTAATGCATAACCGCACACAAGGGGCCTTTCGATATACAATCGAGTACGTGAAGTACCTTTCTATATACCTGAAGGGTACGTGAAAGGCCGTTCGATATACCAACGGTACGTGGAAGAACCGTGCGAGTCCCAGAATGTAATGTTGACAAATAACAACAGCTCTTACGTTTTATGACGTCCGAACATGTCTCTAACCTATCACTCAAGTTACTACGTAAATTTTAACCTACAACTACCGTTGATTTTAACTTGTATGGTTAGGTGAATGCATGATGTTCTGACAAAAAAGTAAAACCATGCAGTATGCTTGTGCAAATGTTCACTTTACCATTCAATATGCCTACTTACGGGAGGGAAGAGAGTGTTTTTATTTTTGTTTCAAACCCAAAAATCATTCCAATCAATAGTCATGAACATCAAATCAAAGACAAGCAAATACTTCTACAAACCAAATTCTTCTTTCCGAAAGCAAATGAGAAGGGTGAGAGTCTCTTTTCCTAAAAGAACAACACCAAGCACACCTATATGCCAATGCACTCTAACTTTTCAAATTTCTTAAAAACATAAGCAAATCTAACTTAAAACTACCATTTTTATTTTTATTTTGATCAAGATAGTCCTATGTGCATGAGAGACGAAATATCATAAAGGTCTTGAAAACTTATGAATCCAATTAGAAAACCCAAATCCAACACTCAAATATGATGTCCTAATCTCAAGCAAAACTTTTCTTATTTGAAGGGAATAAAAATAAGTTTACTATGCAAGCAAGAAATGAAATCTAGAATCTAATCTAATGTTCTTCTTTTAGTACATGCAACGAAAAGAGAGTTCAATTAGCACCCTAACTTTCAGAAAACAAGAAATCCTTCTTTAAACACAACCAATGAGCAAGAAGCAGATGAACAATAAAAAAGACCAAACAAATTTTTGAAATTCCACTCAAAATCAATCTTACACCATCAAAGTAGCAAGCCACACACATCAGATTCAATAACACAAGCCTGATGACAAAACTGAAAGCAATCAAAATTCCTAGTTTTTACAAAGAAAAAAGAGGAAAAAGAGTTTTGGACTAATGCCTACCTGGTACTACGCTTCGTAGGTGTTGTAAGAGCGTTTACAAAGAAACACTGCTCCTCATTAACTGGATACAGGCGGTGGCACTACTTACTATCCATTGTGTTTAGGAGGTGGCACCACACCTCGCACAAAGCATTGCCGCGGTTCCCTGTAGATGGACAAAACAAGAAAGAGAACGATGGAGCAAATAAAAAAAGATTACATCAAGGTAAATACTGTCGAATTGAATATGGTAACAGAGCATAAAAAACTGAAATGACTCAGATCTAGAAATTTCAAACCCAAATAATACAAATCAGAAAGTAGATCTGACTGTAAAGAGTTGTAGAAAACAGAGCCTGGATTCAAACAAGAGTTGCATATTGAGGACGATTAGAACAACTGAATACAACTACTCCCCAGCGGAGTCGCCAGATTTGTTGATCGGAATATTTCACCTCCTGCAGACAACAAGGTGTTTCGCTGGTCTGAATGGTTCAGATCTAGAACAAATAGATCATAGAGGTTGATAACTCCCCCTAGATGCTGTAGATATTTGGAATACAAGGCTTTGATAGTTCACCTGTGTACCTGCAAAAGAGTTCAACACGAAATAGATCAAAGAAACCATAATATGAACTACTAATCTATGCTAGTGACTAAGGAATCTAGAAATATATATCTGAAATCAAACATCAACAATATATATGGGACATAAAATCAACTTGCATTAGAAATATGAAGAAGTTTACAACCAAGCCTTAGTGTTGACATGCATCTCCATGAAACCAGCTCTTCATCCCCAAAATCTCTGACTCTAGCTCTCTATGCTCTCTCCAAATGATCTTGGGCCAAGAATCAGTCCAAAAGCATAACAATACCTTCAATGTTCCCCCCTCAACCATGGCTATGAGATCATATTTATAGGGCTTTAATGGATAGAGATGGTTGAGAAATTAGTGGGTGAGGTGGCCTCTAAGATCCTAGGATGAGGTATCTTGAGCTCAACAAACCCACAGTAGTATGGATAAGGGATATATCGAGGCTTATCATCTAGAAGCCTCGAGAAGCTTCTCTTTTTCCCCTTTTACCCAGGGTACCATGCTTCTCCTTCTTTGACAGAGTGGTTCTGGTAATAACCGCCTATGGACCAAGGGTAACAAGTGGTGGCACCACTTGGGGAAAACCGATGAAAAGTGGTACAAATAGGGGTACCGCTCCTGGATAAAGGAGGATGAGCGGTGCTGGATTTGTATGACAGACTGATAAGAAACCATTTAATCTTCACTCCAGAAGCTAGGAATTCAGGGCAAGTAGGTATGTCAAATATCTTATCACATGATGGTGACATGATTTTGGTATAACAACTTGAGTGATAGGTTAGAGACATGTTCAGGCGTCGTTAAGCGTAGGATATGTCGTTATTTGTCAGCATTACATCCCGGGACTTGCGCAGTTCTTCCACGTACCGTCGGTATATCGAACGACCTTTCACGTACCCTTGAGGTATATAGAAAGGTACTTAACGTACTCGATTGTATATCAGAAGGTCCCTTGTGTACGGTTATGCATTAGACAACACTACTACTGATTCGAGCTCCCACGTACCTTGAGTATATCGAGAGACCCCACTAGGGTACCTTATCCATCTGAGAAAATCCCTTTGGCCGTCTTGTTTGGAGCCATACACCGAAAAAAACATTCGGGAATATTACTACTCACGTACCCTCGAGGTATATCGTGAGTGGCACCTTCTTGACAATCCTAGTGAGAGACCTGAATTTTTGAACTCCTCCTATCATTTTAAGTCTTCTTGTTTTAACCTATAGCTTGTGTAGGGAAATATTTTGGTGTGTTTTCTAGATTTTTAGACCCTAGGTTAGTTAGGAACTGTACAAACTGGTTGATTTAAGACAGTCTAGAAGAGTATGAGGCTTGCCACTTGATTTTATTCCTGGTTTAGGAGAAAATACTATGGAAGCCATCGACCAAGGAGCTGCTACCACCTCCCAAGTGGGAGATAATTTGGTTGTGGAAAGTGGAGTACCATATTCTTCACACTCGCCTCCCTTGGTCCAACAGCCTTCTTAGGGAGATTCCTTGTTCCATTCTCCTGTGGAAGGACATGTTGATGATAATGCCCGTCCGAATTTTTGTCCCAATGATCCATTTTGGGACACCCATGTAGGTCAGGCCATTGCCTCATTTGGCACCTGTGCAAACTCTCCTAAAGAGAAAGAAGAACATAGACAATACCATGCTGCCATCCTCCATGCAAAGGAGATTGATAGATAGATAGATGACCTTTTAGGCCCAACAGTATTACGATCCACATTTGTTCCTAAGGGATATCATTCACTTGCCAATTCTATGAGGCCCATTGAACTGATTATAGATTGTCCATTGACACCCCACAACCCAAGTCAAGATACCACCCCTACCACCTCTCAGGTTATGTCTATGCCTAATATTCCCAAGTCTTCTACACCCGAGATTCAATATTCAATTCCTGTTTCGTCTATACCTTCTAGTGCTGGGGGGAAACCCCCAGCACGACCTACATTATATGACACCAGAATTGTTCCTAGTCAAGGACATACCTCTAACATAGAACCATCTACAATTTATGTCCCTCCCACCCATACTATTTTGGTTAATCCCCCATCTAGTTTAGGTCAACCCTCCGGGGCACAACCTATAACCATTCAATATTCTGGAGGTTATGGTTATCAAATACATGTAGGTAATATTAATCATCCACCCAATCCTACAGGAATTCCATACCCTAGTAATGCTTTTATGCCATGGGGGCAACCCAATTGGTCTTACATGCTAGCTATGGGGGGGATACCTATACATACTGCGGGAAGTGGCGGAGGACTGCCTTACAGAGGTCCTCCCCCTGGGGGGCCTAATGGTCCTAGAGGATCTAGCAACTTTCCTCCTTATGGTCCTGGTGGCCCTAGTGGTCCTAGCGGACCTGGTGGCTTTCCTCCTCTTGGCCCTCCTCTTAGTGGTCCGACGGATTTGGATGTTTACCTCCCCATGGTGGCCCTAGAGGGTCTGGTAGTCTGCCTCCTGGTGGTCCTGGTGGTCCTGGTGGTCTCGGTGGTCCTAGTGGTACCGGTGGCCTTGGAGGTCCTCCTCCTGGAGGCCCTGGCAGTCCTAGCGATCCTAATCCCGAAAATCAACCCCCTGTGGGCGGATCTTCCGGTAGTTCTTCGTCATAGCAACCTATTTATCATTCCACTTATGGTCCTACTAGTAATTATATGCCATATCAATATTACTAGTATGTGCAGCCCAACCAACAGTTACCTTTCCTAGCAACTTTGGACTTACCTGATTTGTCTAAGTTGATTAATGACCCCATTCGACACAATCCCTCATGGCCACCCATTCTGGTAAAGTTACCATCAGATATCCCGAAATTCGATGGGAAGCAAGGAGACAATCCAAAGAACCATGTGATGACATTCTATTTGTGGTGCTCTTCAAACTCCCTCATGGATGATTCCATTTAGTTACGATTCTTTCAACAAACTTTGACCGGTACAGCTGCAAAGTGGTACATTGAACTCCCACAACATTCGTTTGTGGATTTTGGCTCGTTGGCAACTGTGTTTCTCACACACTTTTAGCTCCCTATTCATTATGAAACAGGTATTGATCTTTTAACCTCTCTGCGACAGAACACCTCCACCCACATTTTTGATCATATTCATGAGTGGAGAAGGTAGAGAAGGCTTATTAAGGCCCCTATTCTGGATCAGTTATTAGCTGATTGCTTCACTAAATCCTTGTTGCTTCCTATTGCCCGAGATGTGGCTATGGGCGGTCCCGTTATCGAAGAGCAGGATATTAGTCGAAATCAGTAACTAGACTTGGTTTATTCCCATTTTGGAACCCTTTATGACCTGATTCCTTGCCCTAACATTGATCCTTCCAAGCCACCAACATAAGTACCTATTGATGGGATTGTTGGTTCAATCCAGTCCCCGTCCGCAACGAAATATACCAAGGAAAACCAAACTGCCACCCCTACTCCTTCGACTCCTAAGGTTTCCACTGAGGTCAACTCTATTCAAAGTACCCAAACCTCGGGTAATAATAAAAAGAAAGGTAAAAATTGAAATAAAAAAATTGGAAACCAATCGGAGACTCCAATACCAACCAACGGTAATAACAACAAGGGGAAAAGAAAAGAAAAATATCCATGTCTTCTCTATGGTGGTGACCATTTTTCAAAGGAGTGTCCTCGTCGGGATGAAATATCCTAGTTTCTGAAGTCGAATCCCACACCTGCAGTAGTTACGGATCCTTTTCCCTTTCAACAACAATTGATAGACCACATGTCTAATCAGGGTAACTCTAGTTCGTCAGAGGAAATTTGTATGATGTCCTCAGACACCATCCATCTGCAAACTCGAAGTCAGAATTATGACAAACCCATGGATAAGAACGAAGATCATCTGTCTTTGGGGAAAATTCCTTCTACTAGTTCTCCTACTGTCCCCTTATTTATCGAGAAACCCACTCTCAACATGATTTTGCGCCCACCTAAGAGTACTCTTCGAAAGGCAGTATTTAACCCTAATGCCCGAGCTGCTCAATTTTATAATGTGGTTGAAGATCTTGCTTAGGCACCTTGTGCAATGTCTACCCTAGAAGTGCTCCAAAGTTTCCCTACATAGCGCAAAAACATGTTGACAGTGTTAGGAGCTTTAGACCCAGATAACACCAACTTGATTCATTTCAATGTTGATAAATATAAGTCTAGGTTACCGAATAAACTTGCTTTTCAAGTCATTATGAAAGTAGTTGGAACTAAAGTTTTTCGAACGATACTAGATGAAGGAGCTTCGACCTATGTTTTGTCTCTGTCTTGTTGGAAAGCCCTTGGCTCTCTCGAGCTTGTCACATCACCTACGACCCTCAAGGCCTTTGATAGACGAGGTTTCCAACCCCATGGTCTCATATTAGCCCTGGCGGTCGAGATAGGGGGAAAACCATTTCCATTCAAGTAGAAGTGCTAGATGCTCCTTTAGATTACAATCTCCTTCTAGGAAGAAATTGGTTCTATGCTATGACTGCTATTGCTTCAACAGTATTTCGAACTGTCCAATTTCCACATCTGGGGATAATCGTTACTATTGACCAGCTTGATTTCTGTACGCCGGATGTTACTATCTCCATGGCTAATAAAATACCCATGTTAGGCCAGTCCCCTCCTCCTTACCAGTCGATTGGGGTAGGTGTGTTGAAGGATTCATCCCTCATTGGAGTTTTTCCATCCACTCCTCCTAGCATGGATTCCGTGTCAGTCCATATGATCGCCTCATTTGATTGTGAGCCTAAGGGTAAACATGTTGTTGAGTCCACCTCATTGAGTCCACACGAAGCTATGTATGACACCATTCAAACCTTTTTCGATGATCACACTGATGACCTTAATCTAGTGGCTTTAGATCCTTACCATTTACCGTACTGGTTAGAACCTTCTCTCCCTACTCTAGATTATCTCTCTAAGACTTTTCCTTCTGACGAGTCCATCATAGAGATCATGAATACAGACGAGCCCATTTGGGAAGATCACCATCATAGATCTATGTTCCTCCCCAATACCAGTTCAGTTAGCCATGAATTTGCATCCTTATTTCCTACTGATATTGTCAACGTACCCCAAAGTCCTATATTGTTGCAAAATATAGATTCTGAAGGAAACTTTTGCAACATTACACAGACAAACCCGATTGACATATCGGCCAATCCTGATACTATCGAGCATGTTCATGTTGGGAATAACTGCTCTGTAGATGAATCTGAAGCCTATAAGGCACTTTTTAAATAGTTCCATGATATTTTTTCCTGGTCCTATGAAGAGATGCCGAGGATTGACCCATCCATTGTGGTTCACGAGATTAAAACCTATCCATCGGCCAAACCTGTCGGGAAAAAACTAAGGCAATTCCATCCTCGGAAGGCCACAACTATAAAAGATGAAATTAAGAAACTTCTGAAAGCTAGGTTTATTTATCCTGTACCCTGGACGGAATGGGTATCGAACGTTGTGACTGTCAACAAAAAGCAGGGCACTGTTAGAGTCTGTATCGACTTTAGGGATCTGAATAAAGCTTGTCGTAAGGACAACTTTCCTACCCTGCACATCGATCAGATTATCGACAACTGTGCTAGAAGTGTCATATTTTCATTCATGGATGGCTTCTCTGGCTATAATCAGATTGAGATATTACCCTCCGATCAGCATAAGATGACATTCATTTGCCCATGGGGAACCTTCGCATATAAGAAGTTACCATTTGGCTTGAAAAATGTTGGAGCCACGTTCTAGTGTGTGATGTCCTATGCATTTCATGATATTAGACATATTGTTGAACCATACCTTGACGACCTCCCTGCTCATTCACAGCGATGGGAGGACCACCTTGGTCATCTTAGAGAGATATTCCCGAGATGCCGTCATTATAATATACAGCTCAATCTGCATATGTGTGTTTTTTGCATTGAGATGGGACATCTGCTAGGATTTGTGGTATCCAAAGATGGTAGCTGGATCAATCCTTTGAAAATTTCCACCATTCTTGATCTACCAGCCCCAACTAATCTCCTTGAACTCCAAAGTTTGCAGGGGAAGGCAAACTTTCTCCGCCGTTTTGTGTGCAATTTCGCAGAGAAAACACACAGTCATATGTGTCTCCTTAAGAAGAACACCCCATTATTCTGTGATGACTAGGCCCAATGCACCTTTGATAATCTTAAGCATGCTTTGAATCATTCACCCGTGATACACCCCCTGATTATTCAAAGGACTTTCTCTTGTATATTGTTGCCTCCGGTACTACCATCGCTATGGTTTTAGTGCAGGACAATCTCCACGGTCAGGAGAACATGATTTATTACACTAGTAAGAATATCCTAGATTCTGAAACTCATTATTCACATGTGAAAAAGTTAGCATTGGCAATGGTCATTGTTGTACAAAAGTTTCATCATTACATTCTGCTCCGCACTACCACCGTATTGGCAGATCAGAACCCAATGTACTACATCCTGACTCGTTAGGTGCTCGAGGGAAAGTACTCATGTTGGATTGTCATACTTCAGGAGTTCGATCTAGAATTTTCCAAGGCTACATCAAAGAAATCCTTGGTCTTTGCAGAGCTTATGTGTGATCTTCCCTGTGCTTCGATGGAATATGATCCCAGCGATTCATTTCCGGATGAATTCTTGTTCCTGATAAGCACTACTGATCCTTGGTATGGAGATTTGCTTATATATCTCCAAACACAACATTTTTAGCCGCATTTATCTCACGATGATCACTGCTGTATCCATCACCATGTGAAATACTATCTCATCTTGAATGATACTTTGTATAGATGTGGGATTGACTCTATTCTCCAGCGATGCGTCACTCATGAGGAGGCTGAACATGTGTTGAATGATTGCCACTCTGGAGCATGTGGCAGTCATTTATCTGGGATGGCTACAGCCCAGAAAATCCTTTGCACTGGCTATTTCTGGCCTTCTATATTCAAAGATTGTCATGAGGCTATTAAGAATTTCCCACCTTGTCAACACTTCTACCCGAAAAAGCGCACCCATCCTGCTCCGCTACACCCCATCATTTCCATTGGCCCATTCGCCAAATGGGGGATTGACTTCATGCATTGTAAGCCTACCTCAGCTGGGGGGCATGGTTACATCATCGTAGCCGTTGATTATTTCACAAAATGGGCTGAGGCCATGCCTACATATGCAGAAGATGGTAAGAATTATGCACTCTTCTTGTTGAATCATATTATAGCTAGATTTGGAGTTCCGCAGTCCATCGTTACTGATCACGGATCCCATTTTCATAATCAGATGATGGAGGAAATGAGTTCCAAGCTAGGTTTTTTCCATGATAACTCTATGTCGTATTATCCACAAACTAATGGTCAAGTAGAGGCCATTAACAAATTTTTTAAAACTATGCTTCGTCGGATAGTTGGAGATCATAAAGCCAACTGGAACCACGTTCTTTTCTCTGCTCTTTGGGCTTATCAGACTTCAGTGAAAATATCCACTGGTTTCATGCCATTTCATCTTGTCTATGGACTTGAAGCTGTCTTACCGATCCAATGTCAGATTCCATCTTTACAACTTGTCGTCGAACTTCTCCCAGAAACTTCCACAGAGGAAGAAAGATCTTTGTACTTGAGTAACCTTGATGAGAATCGTAGAGATGCTGCCTTGGATAATGAGGCACATAAGAAACACGTCAAGGCGTAGTATGATAAATCCATCCAACCCCGTGTCTTTAATGAGGGTGACCTAGTCTTGACTTATGATTAGAGATATGACAAACTAGGGAAGGGTAAGTTCAAGTCCATGTGGTACGGACCTTTCGTTATTTCTAAGGTGTTAGAGAAAGGAGCTTACGAGCTCGTTGATTATGATGGAATCCCTTTGGGGAAACCTTGCAATGGGTTGTACCTGAAAAGGTACTATGCCTAGGTCTTGCTTGGATAGTATCTTGTATATATGTATATTGATTGGCTTTCAGTGTGCTTTTAGTGTTTTCAAGATGGTTTTGAGTTTAGTGTCCACATTTTTTAATACCATGTTTTGGTCATGCAGATGGATTTCTATGGATTCGTTGATGGTGCTTACTGCCACACCTTGAATCTCGCCTCAGCTGCCTGGGTTCTCTATTCCCCAGCTGAAGATTTGGTCAGTTCAGAGTGGTTTGTATAGGTCCCACTACTAATAACATCGCCGAGTATGAAGTAGTCATCGGTCTTCTGATTGAAGCTACCTCCCAAGATGTTCTTGATTTAGTAGTCTTGATGGACTCACAGCTCATGGTTCACCATTTGAACCATGTATACACCATTAGGAACTCGGTACTCCTCCGCCTCTTCCAAAGAGTGCATTTACTAGAAAGGTCATTTGAAACTATTACTTATAGGCATATCCCTAGGGAACATAATGTAGTTGCTAACTCATTGGCTAACTACATCCTAGATTGGCATATTGCCCATTCATGATGTTAAAATCAAACATGGTACATTGTAAATAAACATTTAGAAACACATAAAACTCATAGAAAATGCATTTTCCATTTGAAACATATAAACACCGTGTAAAAGTATGCATGTATATATATATATACAAAAAAGTTTACAAAAATTAGGTCCCGAGACCTCCTCTGAAACACGTAGGCTTTCAGGAAAAATCATCATACAAAATCCTGAAGCTACCAGCTTTCAGTACATGTCTCATACACTAGTGGTGCTCGTGATAGCACATCACTGCTTGGGATACCCTATGTAGTAGCCTGCTGAACCGACCCGGTACTTCCACTGTGGATCTCTGATATCTCATTGGGAGGTCATCTATGTCAGCATCTGGGATGTCCAAGGTCAGCATCTCCAGTTTATTCTCTAGCTCCTCGGTGATATCATCACCCTGTGGTACAAAGCTAGCTCTAGCTTGCATATCCAACGGAGATGATCCTCCAGGTCGCGCCGCTCCAACATCTGCATGAGAATTTATAGGTCTCATCACTTAACATAAAAAATATAAAACTTTAAAAAAACATAAAAACATTTCATCCATTTTAGTGTTTCTTGCTTCTTATCGATATCACCCCACTGGCCACCAGGTGGGAGTGGTAGGTCAGGATCTCTAGTGAAGTCTGTGCCTGCGTAAGAGTAATCATCAACCATGAGGATCTGATCTCAGATCCATCTGAAGAATGGATCACTGAACATCACTCTTCCCCTACCTGCTCCTATACGAGCCATGACCTGGACCCACCTCAGCATATGGGGGTCCCGTGCTCTCAGACTCTGGAACACCACCCGAGGTCTCATTTGTGGAACCTGCTCAAAGAAGAAGCAGGATAAAATGGAGCAAAATCCAAACTGCTTCAGCTCTCCCTGTCGACACTTATTCAGCTGATCCTTGAAGATTGGAAGCATTGATTCCAACCAATTGAACACCATGGGTGACATTGCCTCTATGGCGTATAGCATGTGTGCCCTAGAATCCTGGTGCATGCCCTGACTCCTGGACACCCTCTACATGGTAAACAAAATGGTCCTTAGGGCCCTATTCATCACTGCTTTGATGGAGATCTTCTTCCCCAATGTACCTGTCCCTGGTGCACAGTGTTGATCTATAATCTCTCTGGTAGTAATGTCCTCACCACGAGAACTTGTCAGTGAGATGGGGGTACCCCATCTCAAGAGACCTATCAAGAAGTATATGTCCTCTACTTCCACTGTAAGGATATGGCCCCCCACCTCGAAATACTGCTGCTCTGGATTCCACATCCGCAGTATATGTTCCAGTAACCGCTTGCGTGACACCATGCTTGGGGTCCAAAAGAACTTTAGGATCCCACAATCCCACAATGCAGCAATACAACCCGTATTTCTCTTAGTAGCAGCATCCTCATTGTCATGCATTCTTTCTTTCCATATCACCATGTTTTGAGCAACCTAGACCTGCCAAAAACAATAATGGCATGCATTAGAGTCTTCCCCAATCATTAAAAATCAAAGGAATGAATTTATATTACACATGCTATGAGTTTAACTTATCCATGGTCAGCACCTCCTGTGCACCGTTGGAGACAGGAAGTGGCACTGCCTATCCACTATGTTATTGGCGCGGTTCTTGGGTGGTACCGCGTATCCCACAAGGGGTAGCCATGGTGCCCGCATTTTGGGTTTTAGGGCTTTCCATATGAGCCCAAAACCCCACCAAATCTCAAAATAAATGCTATGAAATGAAAGATGATGGTATTAGCTGTTACCTGCAACTGACGATGCTGAAAACAGACGGTGGAAACTCCCGGTATTAGCTGCGGAAGATCTGGCTAAGAAAATGCTCCAAGTGCTCTCTGCTAGAGGTAAAGAGTTAAATGATTTGATTTTTTACTATTTGCTTAACTTATATAGGCATTTTTGGGTCTGAATTACTATAGTTTTGATATAAAATCATGTTTTAGGAAAATTTTATCTGTCGTAATCCCTTAATGCTAGTTTTAAATGCATTTAACACTTGTTTTTGAGGCTATTGCAGGATAGGGAACTCTAGCAAAAAAACTTTGAAAGTTTGTTTATGGATTTTTTGTACTTTCATAAAATGGAAAAGGTCATTGAGCATTTATTATGACACTTGTTCATGGTCGTTAAAATATAGTATCAAAGGTCTGAGTCCATTTCAAGTTTCTTTTCAGGCTCGTAAAAATCAACATTGTGTAAAGAAGCGTCATGGAGTCTTCTTTTCACATCTTTTTTAGACTCCTTAAACATGAAAAGATTGTCGAGTCCATTTCTGAATTTTTTTAGGCTCGTAAAAAGTGACATTGTGTAAATAAACCTCATGGAGTCCTCTTTAAACTCTTTTTAGGCTCCCTAAATACAAAAATATTGTCGAGCGATCTTGTCTTCTTCATGCTCGTTAAAGTATTTGAAGAGTCGTCCGTCCGACGGTAGGTTATCTCTTTTTCAGTTCGGATAGGACTATTTATGAAAAAGGAACACTCCAGCCAATCATGACTGGAAAAGTTCTCTAAGGTATGATTTTATACTTTTTTCGGGCCTTAGAGACTAAATCATACAAAAAAGGACCCTTTGGAGTCTTCTTCCATATTCGTTCAGACTCTCTAAACATGAACAATGGTGATTTTTATTTTAGTGGACTTGTTAAATTAAACATTGAGAGACCTGTTTTAGGAATGAACCCCTCCTCTCTCAGGTTCATAAAACATATGAGTCTGGACTTGTCCTCCGACAAGCTATATCGAGTGTTTGTTACCCTCTTTGAACTCGTAAAACCGAAAAGAGGCACTCATCAACCATGATGGGGGAAATGGGAAGGGAATCATTTTGCAAATAATGGCAGTTGTTTGTTGTTACCTTTGAACATGGCACTTGTCTGCACAATCATGTCAGTCAATTGGGTATTCAGCTGATCTCCGTGACGATCGACTTTCATGAGTCATGTGACTCCTTTGAGTCTTTCAAAAGAATGCATTGTCCACTGTCACATTGCGTGTCTGTCCCATCTAGTCATGCTGCCAAGTCTTTTTGTCGTGCCGCCCGATGTTCAAAGGGGATTTGAAGAAATTTTACCTCTACAGTCTACACAGTCTTTGTGTTAGTATCTTTGATTCAGTCATATGGTTACTACATCCACATCATTCTAGAACTATGTTTTGAGTTTTGTGTCGTCGATGTGGGACTCATCATGGCCCTCTTTTCACGAGACTGTTCCTGTCGACATCAGCTCATTATCCGAGAAATAGTCTTAGAAACAATATTTAGTAACTTGAGATCTGTATGCCTTAATGACATATTCTCTCACTCTTGACATAGGTTCACATCATTGACCTTTGATCGATAGAGTCGACTGGGTGTTTGACATCAGGGCATCTATTCACACTCAGTAGATTGTACTAGAGTACCTTGGGAATCATTGACATCAATGGTGATCTCCCTCGCACTTGTTAATGGTTCACATCATTGGCCAGTAATCAAGTGGTTTCTACCATGTTTGACTTCAGATCATTGTAATCACATGGATAGAATCGTACTTTGTGGAAGACGAGATGAAGACCCTGGGTAGTTGTTTAAGAGCGCTCAATGCTTTTCCCCAGGTTGCGATGGAGTTTTGTATGTCTAGCATGGATCCACATTTGTATGGTCATGGATATGCTCAAATTTGCGTCTATATGACATAGATCTACATTTTATGTCTAGTAGCTATGTCCAAGCTTGAGTCCCCTATCACACGGATCTACGTTGTATTTTAGTAGCCATTCTTGTTTATTCCTCTCATGGATCTGCCTTGTATTGGTATGCATCCATGAGTTTGGTTACCTGTGTCTATGAGTCAACATACTGATGTACTACAGATTCCTACTTGACAACATGCTTCGATCAAGATGACATTTTCATCTCATGGTGATGACTTGTTCTCTCAAATCTCTCATTTATCGTATTCCTCTAAGACTCATGCTTTGGCGGGAATTTTGCTATACCAAAATCCTGTCACCATCATGTGATAAGACATTTGACATAGCTACTTGCTCTGAATCCCAGCTCTTGGAGTGGAAACACATACTAAATTTCAATCTTTCATGAAAATTCCCAGCACCGCGCTTCCTTTTTTAGCCAAGAGCGGTACCTTGTTCGCATCGCCTATCCCTTGTTATCCACAAGTAGTGCCATCGCTTATGGCCCTTTGTCCATAAGTGTTTCTTACCAGAACCGCTTTGTCATTGAAGGAGAAATGCAGTACCCTAGGTAAAAAGGGAAAAAGAGAAGTTTCTCAAGGCTTCTAGATGATAAGCCTCATGTCCTCCCTTATCCCTACTGTTGTGGGTTAGTTGAGCTCGAGATCCTTCATCCTAGGATCTTAGAGGCCACCTCACCCACTTATCTCTCAACATACCCTATCCATTAAGCCTTATAAATACAAGCTTATGGCCATGGTTGAGAGAGAGAACTCTTAAGGTATTGTTATGCTGTTGGATTGATCACTTGGTCCATACCATTGGAGAGCATAGAGAGAGCTAGAGTCGGAGCTTATGGGGATGAGAATGCTTGGTTTCATGGAGATGCATGTCAACACTAAGACTTGGTTGTAAAATTCTTCATATTTCTATATTAATGCAAGTTTATTTCTGTCCCACATATATTGTTGTTGTTTGATTTCACAGGTATGTTGTTATATTCCTTAGTCACTAACATAGATCAGTAGATTATATTCCGGCTGCTTTGATCTGTTTGCGTGTTGAAGCTTATTGCAGGTACATAGGGTAACGATCAAAGCATTGCATTCCACATATCTACGGTGTGTAGGGAGAGTCTTCAACCTCTGTCCTCTATTTGTTCTGGATCTGAACCTTTTAGACTAGTGGAACACCTTGCTGTCTGCATCAGGTGAAATATTCCAGCTAACAAAGGTCTCCCCACAAACATTCTTTAATTCCTTGATTCATGAACTTTTTCAGTTTTCACTTTTTGTCATTCATTTCCTGAAACCTTTTCCCATCACATCCTTTAGCCACACTATCCCACGTTGCACACCAATTTCTCTCCATGCAACCCTTAATCCCTTTTTCGATGACAACCCTTTTTTGGAGAACACACAGAGACTAGGATTGTGGGAAGCCTACGAACCACTTCCTTAAACGGTTGCAGTGGCCCATTTTAAAGGTATCTTTTTTATTATTATTGCACTAGTTAGATTAAATATTATTGTTGTTGTTATTATTATTGTAAGTCGAGGTTGAGAAATACCTTGCACCATGAAATATACCCTATGATCTGACTGATCTAGGGCAGGTGCTTTTGCACGTAGTAGGGGAGAAATCCCCACTACACCCTAGGCGACACTCTTCTCCCTTTTGGGAAGTGCACTGACACACTCCTTGAAATGGGAAAGAGCATTAGGGGCACTCTGACCTATAAAGGAAGAGCCGACGTTGCTCCATTCCTTTGAGTAAAGTGCGTCGGTGGCCGTGAACCTTCAAAAAAAATATATTTACTATGAATTTTAAGTGATTTCCTCAATAAAATCTATCTAATGGTTACCATGTAGATGTACCCTAGGTAAAACATGGTTATTTGGAAGGATCACAAGAAAAAATTAGATGATTCCCAAGTGGAAAATGACCCAATGAAGGTGAGCGCATTGAGGGAGTGTGGACTCCTATGTAATTCAGGGTTCTGGGAAGGAGGGCCCATGTTTGTTTGCTAGATCATTTGATACGGATGTGTGACCCTCATAAAAAAAATTTCCAAGTGGGCACTCACATTCTGATGATTGATGAGAAGGACATATATTTATTAACTGGACTATCCAGGAGAGGGAGTCTAGTATCACTCTTTGGTCCTAGAGGGGGAGATATGACCATTGAAGATATCATCGACGAGAACTATGTGACCAGAATGAGGTCCCAAGGGGGAAAGATTCTGATCAAGCACATTATGGATCGGTTGTTGAGGATGGTAGCCTTCACTATCGAGAGGGTAGTGTACAGTAGATATTCCCATCATACTACCCAGGATCATATGTTATATGTGTTGGAGTGCATGGCTCCAATTATATTCAAATGGAGTGAGGGGATATTATTTAGCCTCAAGGACAAACTTAAGAAGTGCCATTGAGGAGAGATAATGCAGTTTGGATATGTGGCTATGGTAGTATCTTTCTTCTTGGAGAGGGTACATGTTTTATGCCCTCAGGTTCCATTCAATAGGTTGGAGCCTGAGCATATATGAATGGTGAGGTGGGTAGAGGCTATGTCCCATCAAGGAGGAAATGGAGGTCCCACCATGACTTACGGTTTAGTCTTATTCCGATGGCTGCGAGGCTGATTCTTGATGGTAGAGGATTATGCGTACGTAGGGACCGATTTCAAGGGTGACCTTGATCTTCCATTACCCGAGGATGACCAGTGGGATGACCAAGGTAAGAAGGATACTACTTTCATTGTATTCTTGTTTTATATTATATTTCATTTTTTTGTGTTTTGGTGATACTAAGACATGACATACATTTTTTCAGACATTGGTCCATCCCGACTTGTAGGAGCATCACCTATTGAAAGGCAAGGGATGGTGAGGGAGATTTCCATCTGGAACATGGGGGCAGAGTAGGAGATACACGAGGTTGAATAAAACCTCTAGAGACTAATCACTGGTGCTCCATACATTTCTATTGATGACCTTCTCAGGCATTATCAACGCTACACTGTAGGAGTATCAAGGTGGTTTGGGAGGCTACTTCGCAGGGTAGCTCGTGTCGTTATGTGCTACCATGAGCACAAGGATTAGTCTATAGTGGCTCCTATTCTGTAGTATATATGCTGAAAGATTCAAAGATTTAGAATTTTTACCTTTTGATGTACTGAAAAACTCAATGGTTTCATATCTTTGGGTACATTGAAAGCTTATGGATTCAAATTTTTCCTCAGTATCGGTTATATATTATATAAAAAACAATTTTTTTTATAGAAATGTGTGTACGTGATCTATTTTGTATATGAATGGTTGTTTATTGTGTGTTTTCGTGATCTTTATACATGTGATCAATCTTAAATGAACATCAAACATGATACAAGTACCAATGCAAAACATATTTAGCTAATGAATCATCCATTGCATTCAAATGCCTTGGGATATGATGATACAAAATGAACTCAAAATACCTCTTAAGAAGGTGAACCCTTACAAATATATGAAGAATTAAGGGGTTACAAATGGTGTAGACTCGATTTAATTGATCTACAACTATTTTCAAATATAAATAAACCTTGATCAAACTCACACCATTTGTTAAAGCTTCAATTAATAAACCAATCACTGCATAATAATCTGCAATATTGTTCGTGGAGGGACCTAAACAATTTCTTCCCGATCTTACCAAATTACTGGTAGGGGAATAAAGTACCCAATACGTTGATGCGAGATTCAATGTATACCAACTAGTACCATCCGAAAAACCAGAGTAGGTGGTCATCAGTTCTTTTAATCCTAACACTATATAAGTAGAATTACTTAAGATGAATCCTACATTCATAACAAAATCACAATCCAAACTACACACAACACACTCTATAAACAATATTTACAAGGTATCTATGCCTAGGCATAGTACCTATTAAGGTAAATCCCATTTCGGGGCTCCACCAAAGGTATTCCATCATAGTCTATCAGCTCATATGCTTCTTTCTCTAAAACGTGATTGAAAATATAAGGCCCATGCCACATGGAATCCAATTTTCCACCTCCCAATTTATCATGTTTCTGGCCATATGTTAGGACTAGGTCACCCTCATTAAAGAGGTGAGGTTGAATGGATCGATCATACTAAGATTTAATTTGTCATTTATGCACCTCATTTTCTAAGGTGTCATCTCCACAAGTCTCATCAAGTCTGTTTGGATACAAGAACCATTATTCCTTTAGAGTGGTATTGGGAAGTAGTTCCACAAAAAGTTTCAGAGAAGGAATTTCACATTCTCTAGGAATAGTTTCTCTATCCCATACACCAATTGAAATGGCATAAATCTGGTATATATCTTAACGGTGGTCCTATAATCCCATAATACGGAAAATAACTATAATTCCAACTAGAATTAGCTCGTCCTACCTTCCGTTGAAGCATAGTTTTCAATACCTTGTTAATAGCTTCAACCTTTCCATTGCATCATGCTGAAAACCTAGTTTGGTACTTAGTTCTGAAATCATCTTGTTTTGGAATTGTGAACCGTGGTTAGTCACGATAGCTTGTGGGACTCTGAACCTAGTGATTATGTGGTTAAACAAAAGAAGGGTGGAAGCATAGTTTTCAATACTTTGTTAATAGCTTCAACCTTTCCGTTGGCATCATGCTGAAAACCTAGTTTGGTACTTAGTTCCGAAATCATCTTGTTTTGGAATTGTGAACCGTGGTTAGTCACGATAGATTGTGGGACTCCAAACCTAGCGATTATGTGGTTAAACAAAAAAAGGGTGGAATTTTTGTTATCTTCATCGCATGTAGGAATAGACTCAACTGATTTTGTGAAGTAATACATGACTACGATGATGTAACCATGCCCCATGCTGAGGAAGAATTATAATGCATGAAAAAAATACCCCATTTTGTGAAAGGTTCGACAACAATGATGGGATGTAACAGAGCAGGGTGGGTGCACTTTTTTTATTGGAAAAGCTAGCAGGGTGGGCATTGTTTCACAACTTCCATACAATCATTGAAGATTGAGGGCCGAAAGTACCCAACACATAATATTTTATGGGTAGTATCCATCCCAGAAAGATGGCCACCAAAAGCTCCATAGTGATAGTCATTCAACACTAATTCATCCTCTTCATGGGTTAAGCAATGCCACAAAGTTTCACAAATACCATGATCGTACAATGTATCGTTGACGATAAGATAGTGCATGGAGTGATGACGAATATGACAACGTCGTATCGGGTTGTGTTCTGCTGAAAGTGTTGAGTTTGGAGATATATAATCAAATATAAATATCATGGATTAGATGTACTAATGAGGAACCATTAGAGTAAATTTCAACTCAAAATGGGCCTCCTAAGGAAAATTAATAAATTAATAGTTAAAATGATAATAAATATTTATTAATTTTGGAAGAAGAAAAGAAAAAACTACTTTTTTGTTTGTATTTTCGACATATCTCCCTGTGTTTTCACTAAAATTTTGATAGGGATATCTCGTTGGATGTAGAATTAAATTCTGCATCCAACGAGCTCTCCCGATCGAAATTTGAGTAAAAACACAAGGAGATATGTCGAAAATACGAACAAAAAAAGTAGTTTTTTATGAAACGTATCCCCAAATTTATATTATAAAATTGTTTAAGAGGTGCTCCCTTTTTGAATTTTAAAGAATTTAGATTGGATAATACATGATGACATAGAATTTGTATTATTTTTTGAAGCCCATTTTAAATTGAAATTTCCTCTAATGAAGGATTCATCGGGTAATGAATCAAAGGGTTGCATATCCTCAGTCGTATGGGGAAGGTCACACATAAGTTCCACGCTAAAAGAAAGTTATTTGAATTATATTTTGTAAATTATTACTCAAATTCCTAGAGAATCAAAATCCAATGATATTATTTCCCCCCAAGCACCTAGCGAGTCAATATGTAGTACATGGGGTTAGAATCAGTGTACACAGTAGTTACGCAGAGCAGGATGTAGTGACAAAATTTATGGACCGCGATGACCATGGCTAAAGATAACTTCTCAACATGCAAATAATGTGTTTCAGAGTCAAGAAGAATCTTACTCGGGTAATAAATCACATGTTCTTGGTCGTGTTCATCTAATTGGACTAGTACCATGCCGATAGAAGTAAAATATGCAGCCACATACAAGGAGTATTCCCTAGTAATCGGGTGGTTATGACACAAGTGCGTGTGTGATGGCATGTTTGAGAGTATCAAATTCACATTGCGCAATGTCATACCAAACAAAGGGTGTCTCCTTTTTCAACAAACGCATAAAACCTTGTGTCTTCTTGTCGTAGTTGCAGATAAAACGACGTAGAAATTTTGTATTCCCTTGCAAAATTTGAAGTTCACTAATATTGGTAGGCAGTGGTAGGTCCAAGATGGCTTCGATCTTCAATGATTCTATACAGATGCCATGCTTGGAAAAAATGAATCCAAGAAATATTCCCTTCTAAATACAAAAAACACATTTGTGTCAATTGAACCGAATGTTGTAATAGCAGCATCTGAGAAAAATGTCTCTCAGATGGTCAACATGATATTCTCGATGTTGCGAATGGGAAGGTAGGTCATGGAGGTATGGTTCCATGACATTTTCACCGTAAAAAATATATAAAAACATGGTAAAAACCCATAATATTTAAATATTTCAACAATTATTTTCTATTAAAAAACAAAAAATAATATAAAAAGGGTGAAATAGTAAAAATTATTTACCATTTGTGTTTTCACCATAGGAGTTGGATGAAAATTGGTGTTTGAGAGGAGAATTTGCAATGAGGATTTTGGGAGATACAATCATCCATTCAATGAACTATTAGGTGCAGGTAAGAGCTATCATGCTTCCCTTTCTTTTCATGGTTGAATTTTTTCTTTTTATCATGTTTTTCAGTGTTTTTGGGAAGGTTTTATCAAGGGGAAGAGTGTGCCTTATGTTAACACCAAAAATTGTTCACATAGCTCTCTATGGTCCAAACCATAATTATACATCCTTATCCCACCATTATTTCCTCAATTTTGATATTCACAATTAAAATTTCACCAAAAATGGTCCAAAACATTATTATTCCTTCCCCCACAAATTCAGGGAAGTTGAGCATTTATTGTGACTTATCCCCACTCTCTCCAAAAATGGACCAAAAAACCCCAAAATGAGAAGGGTAAAAAAAACACAAATAAATTCCATGCATAATAAAATACCATGGGTAAAAAAACCTTGGATCATCCTATAAATACATTTGGAAGGTTTCCCCACAAATATTCTTTAATTCCTTGATTCATGAAATTTTTCACTTTTCACTTTTTGTCATTCATTTCCTGAAACCTTTTCCCATCACATCCTTTAGCCACACTATCCCACGTTGCACGTCGATTTCTCTCCGTGCAACCCTTAATCCTTTTCTCAATGACAACCCTTTTTTAGAGAACACTTGGAGACCAGGATCGTGGGAAGCCTACAAACCACTTCCTCAAACGATTGCAGTAGCCCATTTAAAGGTATCTTTTGTTTTATTGCACCAGTTAGATTAAATATTATTGTTGTTGTTATTATTATTGCAAGTTGAGGTTGATAAATACCTTGCACCATGAAATATACCCTATGATCCGACTGATCTAGGGTAGGTGCTTTTGCACGTAGTAGGGGAGAAATCCCCACTACACCCTAGGTGACACTCTTCTCCCTTTCGGGAAGTGCACCAACGCACTCCTTGAAAGGGGAAAGAGAATCAGGGGCGCTCTGAACTATAAAGGAAGTGCCAATGTTGCTCCATTCCTTTGAGGAAAGTGTGTCGGTGGCCGTGAACCTTCAAAAACAATATATTTACTATGAATTTTAAGTGATTTCCTCGATGAAATGTGTCTAATGGTTACCATGTAGATGTACCATATGTGTTTAAAACAAAACATGGTTATTTGGAAGGAGCATAATAAAAAATTAGATGATTCCCAAGTGGAAAATGACCCAATGAAGGTGAGAGCATTGAGGGAGTGTGGACTCCTCTGTAATTCAGGGTTCCGGGCATGAGGGCCCATGTTTGTTTGCTAGATCATTTGATATGAATGTGGGACCCCGATTAAAAATATTTCCAAGTGGGAATTCACATTCGATGATTGATGACAAGGACATCTATTTCTTAACTGGACTATCTAGGAGAGGGAGTGCAGTAGCACTCTCTGGTCCTAGAGTGGGAGATATGAAAATTGAAGATATCATCGGTGAGCACTATGTGATTAGAATGAGGTCCCAAGGGGGAAATATTCTGATCAAACACATTATGGATTGGCTGTTGAGGATGGTAGCCTTAATTATCGAGAGGGTAGCGTGTAGTAGATATTCCCATCATACTACCCAGGCTCATATGTTATATGTGTTGGAGTGCATGGCTCCAACTATCTTCAAATGGAGTGAGGGGATATTATTTAGCCTCAAGGACAAACTTGCGAAGTGCCACTAAGGAGACCTAATGTAGTTTGGATATGTGGATATGGTAGTATCTTTCTTCTTGGAGAGGGTACATGTTTTACCCCCTCAGGTTCCATTCAACAGGTTGGATCTTGAGCATATACGAATGCTGAGTTGGGTAGAGGCTATGGCCCATAAAGGAGGCAATGGAGGTCCCACCATGACTTGTGGTTCAGTCTTATTCCGATGGCTGCGAGCTCTATTATTGATGGTAGAGGATTATGCGTATGCAGGGACCAATTTCAAGGGTGACTTTAATATTCCATTACCCGAGGATGACCAGTGGGATGATCGAGGTAAGAAGGATACTACTATAATTGTATTCTTGTTTTATATTTCATTTCATTTTTTTGTGTTTTGGTGATACTAAGACATGACATACGTTTTTTCAGACATTGGTCCATCCCGACTTGCAGGAGCATCACCTATTGAAAGGCAAGGGATGGTGAGGGAGATTTCCATCCAAAACATGGGGGAAGAGGAGGAGATACAAGAGGTTGAATAAAACCTCTAGAGACTGACCACTGGTGTTCCAGACATTTCTATTGATGACCTTCTCAACCGTTATCAACTCTACACTGTAGGAGTATCAAGGCGGTTCGGGAGGATACTCCGCAGGGTAGCTCGTGTCGTTATGTGCTACCATGAGCATGAGGATTAGTCTGTAGGGACTCCTATTTTGTAGTATATATGCTGAAAGATTTGAAGCTTCATATTTTTTACCTTTTGATGTACTGAAAACTCGACGGTTTCATATCTTTGGGTACATTGAAAGCTTATGGATTCAAAATTTTCCTCAAAATCGGTTATATATTATATAAAAAACAATTTTTTTTACAGAAATGTGTGTATGTGATCTGTTTTGTATATGAATGGTTCTTTATTATGTGTTTTCATGATATTTATACATGTGATCAATCTTAAATGAACATCAAACATGATACAAGTACCAATCCAAAATCTATTTAGCTAATGAATCATCCACTGCATCCAAATGTCTTGGGATATGATGATACGAAATGAACTCAAAAGACCTCTCAAGAAGGCGAACCCTTACAAACATACAAATAATTAAGGGGTTACAAATGGTGTAGAATCAATTTAATTGATGTAAAAGTAATTCCAAATCTAAATAAACCTTGATCGAACTCACACCATTTGTTAAATCTTCAATTAATAAACCAATCACTGCATACTAATTTGTAATATTATTCATGGAGGGACCTAAACAATTTCTTCCTGATCTTACCAAATTACTGGTAGGGGAATAAAGTACCCAACACGTTGATGCGAGATTCAAAGTATACCAACTAGTACCATCCAAAAAACCAGAGTAGGTGGTCATCTGTTCTTTTAATCCTAACACTATATAAGCAGACTTAATATGAATCCTACATTCATAACAAAATCACAATCCAAACTACACACAACACACTCTATAAACAATATTTACAAGGTGTATATGCTAGTTGTCCTAGGCATAGTACCTATTAAGGTAAAGCCCATTTCGGGGATCCACCAAAGGTATCCCATTGTAGTCTATCAGCTCATATGCTTCTTTCTCTAAAATGTGACTGAAAATATAAGGCCCATGCCACATGGATTCCAATTTTCCACCTCCCAATTTATCATGTTTTTGGTCATATGTCACGGCTAGGTCACCCTCATTGAAGAGGTGAGGTTGAATGGATCGATCATACTAAGATTTAATTTGTCATTTATGCACCTCATTTTCTAAGGTGTCATCTTGACAAGTGTAATCGAGTTTGTTCGGATACAAGGACCATTATTCCTTTAGAGTGGTATTGGGAAGTAGTTCCACAACAAGTTTCAAAGAAGGAATTTCACATTCTCTAGGAATAGTTTCCTCTAGCAGATACACCAATTGAAATGGCATAAATCTAGTATATGTCTTAACGGTGGTCCTATAATCCCAGAATACGAAAAACAATTGTAATTCAAACTAGAATTAGCTCGTCCTACCTTCAGTTGAAGCATAGTTTTCAATACTTTGTTAATAGCTTCAACCTTTCCATTGGCATGTGGGTAGCAGGGTGTAGAGTTATCATGATAAAAACCTAGTTTGGTACTTAGTTCCGAAATCATCTGGTTTTGGAAGTGTGAACCATGGTTAGTCACGATAGCTTGTGGGACTCTGAGCCTAGCGATTATGTGGTTAAACAAAAAAAGGGTGGAAGTTTTGTTATCTTCATCGTATGTAGGAATAGCCTCAACCCATTTTGTGAAGTAATACATGACTACGATGATGTAACCATGTCCCCTGTCGAGGAAGAATTATAATGCATGAAAACAATACCCTATTTTTTGAAAGGGTTGACAACAATGATGGGATGTAACAGAGGAGGGTGGGTGCACTTCTTTTATTGGAAAAGCTAGCAGGGTGGGCATTTTTTCACAACTTCCATACAATATTTGAAGATTGAGGGCTGAAAATACCCAACACATAATATTTTATGTGTAGTGTCCATCCCAGAAAGATGACCACCAAAATATCCATAGTGATAGTCATTCAACACTAATTTATCCTCTTCATGGGTTAAGTAACACCACAAAGTTTCACAAACACAATGACCGTACAATGTATCATTGACGATAAGATAGTACTTGGCGTGATGACGAATACGACAACATCGTCTTGGGTTGTGTTCTGCTAAAAGTGTTGAGTTTGGATATATAGAATCAAATATCCATATCATGGATTAAACGTACTAATGAAGAAAAAGGATTCATCGGGTAATGAATCAAAGGGTTGCATATCCTCAGTAGTATGGGGAAGGTCACACATAAGTTCCATGCTACAAGAAATTTATTTGAATTGTATTTTGTAAATTCTTACTCAAATTCCTAGAGAATGAAAATCCAACAAGATTATTTCCCCCCAAGTACCCGGCGAGTCAATATGTAGTACATGGGGTTAGAATCCGTGTACATAGTAGTTGTGCGGAGTAGGATGTAGTGAGAAAATTTATGGATCACGATGACCATGGCCAAAGGTAACTTCTTAACATGTGAATAACGTGTTTCAAAGTCAAGAAGAATCTTACTCGGGTAATAGATCACATGTTCTTTGTCATGTTCATCTACTTGAACTAGTACCATGCCGATAGAAGTAAAATATGCAGCCACATACAAGGAGTATTCCCTAGTAATCGGGTGGTTATGACACAAGTGCGTGTGTGATGGCATGTTTGAGAGTAGAAAATTCACATTGCGCAATGTCATCCCAAACAAAGGGTGTCTCCTTTTTCAACAAACGCATAAAACTGTGTGTCTTCTTGGCATAGTTGCAGACAAAACGACATAGAAAGTTTGTATTCCCTTGACAAATTTGAAGTTCACTAATATTGGTAGGTAGTGGTAGGTCCAAGATGGCTTCAATATTCAATGATTCTATATAGATTCCATCCTTGGAAACAATGAATCCAAGCAATCTTCCCTTCTAAATACAAAAAACACATTTGTATCGATTGAACCGAATGTTGTAATAGTGGCATCTGAGAAAAATGTCTCTCAGATGGTCAACATGATATTCTCGATGTTGCGAATGGGAAGGTAGGTCATGGACGTACGGTTCCATGACATTATTAATGTCATGGAAAGAATAAGACATGGCGCATTAAAAGGTAGTGCTAGCAGTTTTTAGAACAAAAGGAAATTTTAGGCAAAGGTCCCCCATGGGAAAATGAAAGTCATATTATTCTAATTGAAAGGGAGTATCTCTATCTAATTATAGCCAAAAAATCCATGCATGAATGAAAAGATGACACTCCTAGCACAATTATTGATGATTGATTGATCTAGGGAGTATGGAAATTGCTCTTCAAACAAGCGCTATTAAGGTATTGAAAATCGATAGAAACTCTAATTGTACCATGTGTTTTGGTCACATGAACACCCATTCCGTCACTGGCACAGGATAAATGAACCCATCCCTAAGAAGTTTTTCAACTTCTTCCTTGATGGTCTCTACTTTTCGTGGATGTACTTGACATAATTTTTAACGGATTGGATTGGTGTCAGGGTATGTCCTGATCTCATTAATAATGATCGAAGGATCCATCTTTGGAATTTATTCATACATCAAGTGTAAACATCTCTAAATTCCCTAAAAAGGTTCGTATAAGATACAATTTCTAGAGAAGAAAATTTTTGGACCAAGTGAATGTTCTCACCAACTCTAGGTTTCATTGATATGTCGAATGTAATGGTCATAGTAATATTACTTAGATTACCCTCAGACTCAACATTATGGATGAGTACCGGTGATCGAGGAGTAGTTACAATATCATATGAAACCAATTTTTTGAAATGATATTCTACCATTTGGTAATTGGGAAGGAAAGAATACCAATAATGATGATATTTCCAAGGCATATTATCTAAATACATGACTTCCATGATGGATTCATTTGATGGAAGAGGTTGCAAAAGATAATATAGAGATGGGGGGGAATGTAACCAATATGGTAGGTGGTAAGGGTCGGATACTGCCAGAAGATGATCATTAATGGTGGGGTCCTTGGTGGATTGGATAGCCTGGTAATCTCTTCAAAATGACTCAAAGGTGATGAATCAAAAATTGATTTCCCTTTAGTTGAATTTTCATGAATCATTGAGGAAATAATGTTCACATGCGTGAATTGCAAAGAGGGAGGATGATTTTTCAACAGCAAGACTAACATAAGTGATGAATCTTTAAGAATACCTACTCCTACGTTCTGGTATAGCAGAGCCAAAGAGGCTAGGTGTGGAACATTATTCACATAATTATAACTCGTGTATGGAGAACAAAACTCTAATTGATTAACAATAACAATATTCCCTTGGAACGGGAATCAGACCACACAAAATACAGATGATGCTACTGCTTGCATGGCATAGAAACAATTCCTACCTAGGATGATATTGCAATGAAGAGCAGCATCAAAAAATTCAACATGAATGAACACGGATTTGACCCCTAGTTTGATCAATAGAGAGGGCAATAATCCATAGGGTTGAAAACCATGACCATCAAATTCTTTCAATTTCATCGACGAACGGTTGATTTTAGGGGAGCCTATATCTCTCCAACAAGACAGAGACATGACCGAATTTGAGGCGCCTTCGTTCAAAAAAATACGATGGACTTTATTCCCAATTAATTTCATATATATTTGAAAATCTAATTGATGGGAGATCCCTAACTTAAAGTAGGAAGAGACAATTCATCACCAGCCTCCAATAATTGAACCAACCTTGACATGTTCTTGGATCATTTCTCTTAGCTTGGACAATTTTTGTAACACCCCGGTTTTGAACCCATGGTATTTTGACTATACATGATGTATATATTGTTTGAATCATGGAAAGGAGATCAAGGCCAAGGACCTGCCATAGATGGATGTTTTTCATTAGGTGATCAAGGTTGGTGCCTATGGTTATGGTGTTGGTTATGCACAAAATGTTTTGATATATATATATAAATATCATGTAAAAATACCACAGCTAGGTATGGAACTACAATGTGGAAGAGATGGGGGAATGATTTCATAAAGGAACAGGTTGGGGGAGTTGGCAAAACCTCTGAGCCTATAGGGTTAAGCCAGATGTCAATGGGGGAACCTCGAACCCTCAACTACCTTCATCCTCCGTCCTCAATCATTAATTCCTTCTAGAAATTGGATGAGGTATTTAATTCCTGAGGCAGTGCAGGGCATGGAAGACTGCAGTATGCGTAGGCCTGCAGCCTGGGGGAGGAGACGATCTTGCTTCTATAGCAAGAAAACCCACTTGAAGCGTAGCCTATCTGTCAGAGGAGGCACATTTGGGTTTTTTTCACTCCTCCTCATTCATTCGTGGGACTCCCTTCTTTCATTCACATTGTTGTTCGAGCTCTCTAGTCTTCTCATGCACACTGTGTGTAGGGATAATTTTAGGGGCGAATTTTATCCCAGTGGGCTATTTTTCCATGTTTTTCTCCCAAAAAAGATTCGCCATTTTGCATTTTTTGAAGCTCCGTTTCACCCAATTTTGATGGAGTAAAATTTTTTCACCCTAAAAATCATCAAATTATTATATAAACGATATAAACTCCTTGGAAATTAAAATATTTTTTGAAAAATATCGTCAATCATTTTATAGTTGGCATTTTAAGAATTGGTAATATTCGCCAACATTCATACACTTTTAAATAAGTATGGTTCCTTAAAATCATCCCTGGCTGTGTGTTTACCCTGTTGCAGAACCCTGGTTTTTTCCTGTGTTTGTTGATCTGATGTTCAGCGTTCACCATCTTGGTCATTCCCTTCTCCTGGGATAGGAAAGTATATTTTTTCCTAAGAGATCGAGCGGTGGAGATCACTTGGCCTCGTGAGAAAGAGTGGTCTTCTATTTTTCCCAGTGTTGGTGTTTTCCCATAGGAGAAATCCTCTATTTTATATAGTCTACAGTGTGTTTCCCATGTCACAGTGAGGAGCCTGTTTGCTGGGTTACATTGTGGTTGATTGTGTGGTGTACCTTGGATTTGGGTCTAATTTGTATGAAAGACTGAGGTGTGGAAGAGAAGAGGAATGGTCTCATTGACCTAGTGCAGAGAGGAACCTCAGGAAATGATAAGAGTTGCTGGTAGATCCTTACTGCATGCCTTGAAGAGCACTAGAAGGGAGGCATAACTTGAGGGACTGTTGAGCAGAGAAAGGGATGCTACCTTATGTTGGGATCTAGGTAATGTGGATGTGAGGAAATATAGATATTGTGGAGGTCTCCTTATCTCTTGAGTGAGCCACTAGCTTAGCCATTTTACCTTTCCACTGCCTTCACAGCCTGTAAACCTAAGGGATATTGGCTTGTCCTTGGGGCCTATTAACCTAATTGGATCTTGGTTGGCTGTGTCTTGGTTTGAATTGGCCTTGGATGTAATCCTTGGTTGGACAACCTGTTAACCCAACCATGAGAGATGGATTGGACTTGGGGCATGTTAACCCACCTGTTGGCTTGGATGGTCCTTAATGCAATTGTTGGCTTGATAACCCCGCAACCAATTAACCCAACTAGGTGTTGGCTTGGATGGATAGTCTGATAATTCCAACTAGGTGTTGGATTGAATCTGTGTTAAATATCTGGCTGTGTGTGAGTTTGTCATTCCCTAGTTCCTTGTGGAATCATGCCCAACTCAGGGGTGGCAGTGGTGTTGAGAGATTAAAGAACACACTGGCCTATGGTTGGGTGGAACATTGCAACTACATAGCTAGTTGCATGACATATTCATTCATCAAGATAAGTATCTCTGTTACTCTGTATATGCAAAGTATTTGCTTATGAATGCCTATACTAGTTATGTGGAATGCTTATGAATATGATGGATTGCCATGTCCATGTGGAATTATTGTTGATGATCAAGTAGAGGTTGACTTATGTATGAATGTCCTTGTAATTGTCTGTTTATGCATTTCTTCTCTGTTATGCCTTGTGTTATTTCCCTGCATTGTGTTTATGTTCATGGAGGCTAGAATCCTGGTAAAGAGTAAAAAATGCAGCTAAGGTAAGAAATGTGGTGTTTCCGCCCCTTGAAATACGCCTAAGGGGAAAAGGGGAAAGTTGAATAAGGATGAGAATGGGTGTTTCGATTTTCGATTCCCGAAGCTGGAAGTTAGAAGTCGAAAACTGGAAAGATAGGTGAAAGTTATAAGGAAAGTTGGATTTCCTATTCCCGAAGTCGAAAACTGAAATTCGGGAAATCGGAAGTCGGAAAGTGGAAGGATATCTAGGAGTTCCGTGGAAAGTTGGATTTTCAATTCCCAAAGTCAAAAGTTGGAAATCAAAAGGTGGAAGGATGGAAGTCGGAAGTCAGAAAGGTGATAGGCGAACACCTTGTATTGCTAGATTTTCGATTTCTGAGGTCGGAAGTTGAAAAAGTCAGTTCAGTTTGGAAATGGCATTTCTGGACGCAGAATAGATAATTGAAGGTCAAAACAACTGGTATAATGGTTCTAATCCCGATATGAAGGTTAGAGAATAGGTTAACATCCATACCCTTTGTTTATCAGAAGAACAAAGGAGGTTCTTTAAGAAAAATATTTAAATAATACACATTATGGGGTATGGGGATGTGACAATATGGTATCAGAGCTGCGGGTTGCAGGATTGGGCCTGGATGGGCCAGATTTATAGTTAAAAGAGATAAGAATACCCTCTGATACCAACATTCCAGTACAGTATAGTATGGTATCAGAGCTACAAGTTGCAACATTGGGCCTTGATGGGCCAAGTCGAACAATTAACAGAGCTAATTATTGCAGCACTGGGCCTAGATGGCCCATGTGAATAGTTTCCAGAACTATTGGTTGCAAGCATTGCATCTAACTGTGTTTTTAAATTTTGAAAATTATCATGCATCTAACATGCATGTTTATTAACAAATTTTTGTAGAGTCATAGTGCATATTGGAAAAAGTTGGTTTTTGGCTCAACCATGAGAACCTTCAGCATGAATGATGCACAGAATCCCTATGAGGACAAGGAAGATGCTATGGGGGAAAATGATAGAGTCGGAAATGACAAAACAGAGTCCAATGGAAGGATATTTCTAGAGACTTCCCCAGTCTTTGCAGCCACCATGAGGTGCCTAAGGGTGCAGATGCAGAGTCATAGAGAAGATAATGAAAGAGTGTTGAAATCTCAGGAAGAGAATCATCAGCTGAATGCAGCCATGATGCAGATTTTGAAAGAAATTTAGTTGTAGCTAAACTTTGGGTATGGGGCAGAAAATATAGAGAGAAGTAAGAGCAATGCCAGAAGAAGAAGGAAGAGGAATTCCAGTGGGTTATTTGACTCAGAAGAAACTAGTGGGGGTTCAAGCTCTCCTTCTTATAAGAGTAAGAGAAAGAGGCACTACAAGAACAATTCTCAAGATGAATTCAAGAAGGCTAAACCTACTACCTTTAATGGTGAGGTAAATACTGTTTAAGAAGCTGAATCTTGGCTTCTTGGGTTGAAGAAGTATTTCCAAGTCTAGGACTATTCAGGAAACATGAAGGAAAGGGTTTCCATCTTCAATATGAATGGAAGAGCATCCATTTGGTGGGAGAACCTCAGACAAGTAAAGAGGATCAGTGAAATAAGACTTAAGTGGAAACAATTCAAGAAGTATTTCAAGTAGAAATACCTCTCTAACAGGTATTATGATGACAAAATTAAGGAATTTCTTGAGCTGAGGTTGGGACAGTTGACAATGGAAGAGTATGCCAATAAGTTCTTGGAGCTGTTAAGGTATGTCAAGTACATCAAAGATGAGAAGGTTAAAATCCAATGTTTTTTTAGTGGATTACCTTAGTATTACAAAGACTGAATTGAGTTTGATGAGCCTAGAACTTTGGAAGAGGCTATCAGAAAGGATAAGTACTGTTATGACCAGAACAAAGGAAAGCCTGATCATCATAAGGCTTGGAAGGAAAAGAAGAATGAGAGGTTTGGACAGACAAAGAAAGGATTCAAATCTTCCAACTTCAGGAACCAACAACAAAGGAAACCATCACAAACTGTAAATCAACCAGCCAAATTGATGGGGGAAAATCCAAAGGATCCTAAAGAAATCAGGGAGCCTCTCCAATGTTGGAGGTGTGGAGGACCCCACACGCACTAAAACTATCCTCATGAGGAAGCCTGGCATGTAAGTCCAACTTACAATGTCCAGGAAGCTGAAACTGCTGGTCAAGTGGCAAGGAGAGCCCCTAGGATTTATGCAACATTAGAGGATGATCAGGAAGATCACCAATCAACCGTGGTTGAGGTCCCAGGTAAGATTGTTGAGCAATCTATCTTTGTCTTGATTGAACCTAGTTCTACTCATAGTTATATTAATCCTAGGATTGTTGAAGTTTGTGCTTTTAAGAAGTTAAAGCATAGTAAGTCATGGTTATTTTAACTAGCCACTCGAGCCAAGAGGAAGGTCAGTGAGATTGTTGAAAAATGTCCATTAGAGATGAATGGGTTAGTGACTTATACAGATCTGAATGTTCTTCCCCTTGGTTCCTATGGCATTCTCATTGGAATGGATTGGTTAGAAGCTCACAGGGTAAAGCTTGACTGTTACCATAAGACTTTTGAATGCATGGATGAAGAGGGACACCCAAGTGTGGTAAGAGGCATTCCAAAAGTGGTTTCTGTTAGGCATATTTCAGCCATGCAGCTGAAAAAGTTCTGTAGGAAAGGTTTCCGGTTATATGCAGCCCATGTTTTGGAGAAAAAAGAGAATGGAACTCCTAGGTTGAAGGACTTTCATGTGTTGCAAGAATTCATAGATATTTTCCATGATGATGTTCCGGGACTTCCTCCAAAAAGGGATATTGATTTTATCATTGACCTTGTGCCAGGAGTAGCACCAGTGTCTAAGGCACCCTACAGGATGAGCACACCTAACTTGTTAGAGATGAAGATGCATCTTCAATAATTGTTGGAGGAAACGTATATCAAGCCGAGTGTGTCTCCTTAGGGAGCACCAGTTTTATTTGTAAAGAAGAAAGATAGTACACTTAGATTGTGTATTGATTACAAACAACTGAACAAAGTGATAGTGAATAACAAGTATCCTTTACCTCAAATTGATGATCTTTTCGATCAAGTGATAGGGGCAAATGTATTTTCCAAGATTGACTTAAGGCCTGGTTACAATTAGGTAATAATAAAGGATGAAGACATTCATAAGACATACTTTAGAACAAGGTATGGACACTATGAGTTTGTAGTGGTGCCATTTGGTCTCACAAATGCACCAGCTACATTTATGTGCCTTATGAATAGTGTTTTCAGTAGGTATTTGGACAAGTTTGTCCTTGTCTTCTTTGATGACATTCTTATCTATTCTAAGAATGAGGAAGAGCATGAAGAACATCGAAGAATTGTTTTTCAATTGTTGAGGGAGCATAAGATGTATGCGAAGTTGAGTAAGTGTGAATTCTATAAATATAGAATTCATTAATTGGGCCACATCATATCAGATGAAGGCATATCTGTGGACCCTGAAAAGATTGAGGCCATCATGAATTGTCCAACTCCAAGGAATGTGACAGATGTAAGGTCCTTTATGGGACTTGCAGGATATTATAGGATATTTATTGAAGGATTCTCCAAGGTTGCACATCCTATCACTTCTTTTCAAAGGAAAGGGATGATATTTGAATGGACACCTAAATGTGAGGGAAGCTTCATGCAGTTGAAGAATCTTCTCACAAGTGCACTCATTCTAAAAATTGTAGACGCAGAAAAGGACTTTGTGGTGTGCACTAATGCATGTAGTCAAGGGCATGGAGGAGTTCTTATGCAAGACAACCATGTGGTATGTTATGAGTCTAGAAAGCTAAAATATCATGAGAAGAATTATGCCACTCATGACTTAGAACTTGCAGCCATAGTACATGCTCTCAAGATGTAGAGGCATTACTTAATGGGTGAATGAAGTATGATGATCATGAAAGCTTGTGTCAATGGATACCACAAAGGGTCCTTATCTACCTATGGAAATGACTGGAGGCAAACCAATATTACACATTCCACAAGACTAGGTGCAAGGTTTGCAGAAATTAGGGTTGTTAGATCTTATCAACATGCCGCACTTTGGGCGGTTGAAGGAAGAAAATGCATGCACGAAGTAGATCTTGGTGTGGTTCCATGGCGGGATTTTTTGGCTGGACCGACCATTCGTAGTCATTGTGGCACTCATTTCAGACATCATCGGGTTTCCCAGAGATGGGCCTTGGAATTTATTCATACATCCAAGCGTAAACACCTCTAAATTCCCTAAAAAGGGTCGTATAAGATACAAATTATAGAGAAGAACAATTTTGGCCCAAGTGAATGTTCTCACCAACTCCAGGTTTCATTGATATGTCGACTGTAATGGTATTAATAATATTACTTAGATTACCCTCAGACTGAACATTATGGATGAGTACTGGTGACCGAGGAGTAGTTACAATATCATATGAAACCAATGTTTTGAAATGATATTCTACCATTTGGTAATTGGGAAGGAAATAATACCAATAATGATGATATTTCCAAGGCATATTATCTAAATACATGACTTCCATGATGGATTCATCTGATGGAAGAGGTTGCAAAAGATAGTATAGAGATCAGGGGGAATGTAACCAATATGGTAGGTGGTAAGGGTCAGATGCCACCAGAAGATGATCATTAATGGTGGGGTCCTTGGTGGATTGGATAGTTTGGTAATCTCTTCAAAATGACTCAAAGGTGTTGAATCAAAAATTGATTTCCCTTTAGTTTAAGTGTCATGAATCGTTGAGGAAATCATGTTCACATGCTCGACTTGCAAAGAGGGAGGTTGATTTTTCAACAAAAAGACTAACATAAGCGAGGAATATTTAAGAAGACCTACTCCTACGTTCTAGTACAGCAGAGCCAAAGAGGCTAGGAGTGAAACATTATTCACAGAATTATAACTCGTGTATGGAGAACAAAACTCTAATTGATTAACAATAACAATATTCCCTTGGAACGTGTATCATACCACACAAAATATGTACGATGCTACTGCCTGCATGGCATAGAAACAATTCCTACCTAGGAGGATATTGCAATGAAGAGGAGCATCAAAAAATTCAACATAAATGGACACTGATTTGACCCCTAGTTCGATCAATAGAGAGGGTGATAATCCATAGGGTTGAAAACCATGGCCATCAAATTCTTTCAATGTCATCTGTGAACGGTTGATTTTAGGGGAGCCTATATCTCTCCAACAAGACAGAGACATGACCGAAGTTGAGGCACCTTCGTTCAAAATAGTACGATGGAATTTATTCCCAATTAATTTCATATATAGTTGAAAATCTAATTGATGGGAGATCCCTAACTTAAATTAGGAAGAGACGATTCATCACTAGCCTCCAATAATTGAACCGACCTTGACATGTTCTTGGACATCATTTCTCTTAGCTTAGACAACTTTTGTAACACCCCGGTTTTGAACCCATGGTATATTGACTATACATGATGTATATATTGTTTGAATCATGGAAAGGAGCTCAAGGCCAAGGACCTGCCATAGATGGATGTTTTTCATTAGGTGATCAAGGTTGGTGCCTATGGTTATGGTGTTGGTTGTGCGCAAAATGTTTTGATATGTTATGAGTCTAGAAAGATAAATTATCATGAGAAGAATTATGCCACTCGTGACTTAGAACTTGCAGCCATAGTACATGCTCTCAAGATGTAGAGGCATTACTTAATGGGCATAAAATTTGAGTTAAGGAAAAACCATTGTGGTTTGAAATATTTGTTTGATCAACCAACACTAAATGCTAGACATGCTTGATGGCTTGATTTTTTATGTGAGTTTGATTTTGAAATCAAACACATAAAAGGAAAATAAAAAAAAGTGGTTAATGAAATCAGAAGGAAGGTGCATGAAATGCATGTGACATCTCTTAGTGTTTGCCAATCAGATTTGAGACAACCAATTGTGAATCATACTAGTGAAGATGATTTGTATTTGCAGGTCAAGGATAAATTGTAGCAGTAGAATATTGAGAAGAGATATGAGGGATATAAATTGGAAGAATATGGAATTCTTACCTACAAGAACATAATTTATATTCCACATGTAGCATATTTGAGGAGATTTGTTATGGATGAGATCCATCAATCTCCATATTCTGTCCATCCAGGATATCAGAAGACAATTGCTATAGCCAGAAAGCAGTATTTCTGGCTAGGAATGAAAAAAGATATTGCTGAATACATTTCAAGGTACATGAAATGTGAGTGGGTGAAGGTTGAGCATAAACACCCAGCAGTTTTGTTGCAGCCTTTGCGAGTTCTAGAATGGAAATGGGAAGTTATTTCCATGGACTTCATTATAGGTTTGCCAATGACTTGGAGACAACATGATTCTATCATAGTTGTGGTGGATAAGTTGACAAAGGAAGAACATTTCGTACCTGTTAAGTCCACACATAAGACTAATGACATTGCAAAAATATTCATGAAGGAGATTCTCAAGTTGCATGGATTTCCTAAGGCAATATTTTATGACATGGATGCCAATTTCACTTCCAATTATTGAAAGGGGTTGTTTGCATATTTGGGTACAAAGCTCAATTTTAGCACTGCTTACCATCCTTAAACTAATGGTCAGACAGAAAGGGTGAATTAAGTGCTTGAAGACATGCTTCACATGTATGTGATGGGCAAGACAACCAAGTGGGAAGACTACTTACACTTGGTATAATTCACATACAACAATGGATGACAAGCATCCTTGTGGATGAGTCCATATGAAGCTTTGTGCAGCAGAAGGTGTAGGACACTTGTGAATTGGGTTAATCTTGTGAACAATATTGTTCTTGGGACAAAATTGCTCAAGGATATGGAGCAAGAGGTTGCAAATATCAAGCAGAATCTAAAGGAATCCTGGGACAGACAGAAGAGCTATGTTGATAAGCATAGAGTGCATAGATAATTCTATAAGCCCGGTAAAGAGTAAAAAATGTAGCTAAGGTAAGAAATGTGGTGTTTCCGCCCCTTAAAATCCTCCTAAGGGGAAAGTGGAATAAGGCTAAGAATGGGTGTTCCTATTTTCGATTCCCGAAGTTGGAAGTCAGAATTTGGGAAGTGGAAAGATAGCTGAAATTTATAAGGAAAGTTGGATTTCCGATTCCCAAAGTCAAAAAGCGGAAGTCGGGAAGTCAAAAGTTGAAAAGCGGAAGGATAGCTGGGAGTTCCATGAAAAGTTGGATTTCTGATGCCCGAAGTTGAAATTTAGAAATAAGAAGGAAAAAGGACGGAAGCCAAAATTCAGAAAGGTGAGAGGTGACCACCTTGTATTGCTGGATTTCAAAGCTCGTAAGTTGGAGGCCGGAAGTCAGAAAAGTCAGTTCAGTTCAGAATGGAAATTCTGGATGCATAATGGATAATTGAAGGTTGAAACAACTGGTATAATGGTTCTAAGCCCGAGATGAAGGTTGGAGAATAGGTTAACGTCCATACCCTTTGTTTATCATAAGAACAAAGGAGGTCCTTTAAGAATTTTTTTTTAAGTAATCCACATTATGGGGTATGGGGACGTGACTACTTTTTGGACCTCTTAATATATATGTTTTGGGTGGATTGATATCATAATTTGTATCACTATAAATATCATTTGACTCAACATAAGGATATGGGATAATCAAATTAGGATGAAACATAGTTCCTTTGGCTTCCAAAATTTTAAAACATGAGCATATGGAAGTGTTTGTATGTGTATTTTCTATATTATGTATTTGATTTTCTACTGTAATGGGAGGTATTAGATTATCAACATTGGGAATTTTATCATTAATATAAGGGGACAATGTGACACTTCAAGACTTCTCCTTTAATCCTTGAAATTTTTAACAGCTACATGCTAGTGTCTTAAAAGAGATTCAGTTCATAGTGGACTTACTATTGATGTGGGATGGTGGTTGGAAGATGGCATGTTACAGTTGGTGGTGTAAAGTAGTTCTCCATTTTCCTCTAGTAATTGATTGTTGCTCCTTATAAGAGTTTCCAATGTTTTCTAACAGGTGGAATATCTTGTACATCCAAAGTCGATCTTGAATCATGATCTTGCAAAATCCAACACATAACTATTCACATGCACGTTCATAAATAACATAAAGTTGATTAGATAATCTAAATATAAATAAAAAGTTAACTTACTACAAACAACATGGGAAAATTTGATGAATTTTAAACAACATGGAATGAGTTGGACTTTGAAGAATTGGCCATTTTGATATTATATTTTTTCTCCCCGCATTTCAACGAAATCAACAATCAGTACATGGCTACATTCTTAAAAGAAAATTTGTGAAGCAAATAACAATGTAACTTAAAATAGACTTTTGAAACCATATTTTAGTTATATGGTGGGATTTTAAGAAGCATGTATACCTTATAGAGTATTGCAATTTATGAACCTACATTCTCAAAAGAAGTTTTGGGAGGCTTGTAAAATTTTATCTTAAAAACTACAGTCAAATTAATTTAAATGTAGTCGATGTGCTTGTGAACTTTAAACACACTGATGCATTTGTATAAAATAATTGCATTGGTGTGCATGTGTATGGTACTCATTTTGAATGGAAACTTCAACAAAGACACCCATAAACAAAAAACACCTATAGAGTTCTGACAACATAGGTTTGTATTTGAATATTTTTATTTATTTATTGAAGCGGTGCAATTTTAATATATTAATATCCGGTGTACTTTTATATGAGAAGAGCATAAATGCTATTTATGTTTTTAATGTGCACCAAGGTTTAAAATTAGAAAAATAAAAAAGAATAGTGTATGAATTTTTGTTGAGGCCCGGAAATTCGCAGGCAACAACAGTAAGGGATTCTCCCCACTCAACGTTCCCAACTAGCCTGTGACTGTTTGGTGTAGGGAATACATCCGGTTTGCGGTCCGACTACCGTAGGTCAAGTAACAAAACAAAGGGTTTTACTGGTTACGGCCCGGTCCACCGAGTTTTTTGTATTTTTGACTTAAGTATGAGATGCAAGTGCCTAATTAACAATGCAGGATGATAAAGATGCAGGGAGCAGTCACAACATGATGCGCAGGTTCTTACCTCTCGTCTTAGCATTCACAAGCATCTAAATCACATAAACAACAAGAAATTAAAACTAACTACCTAACCTATAGCTAGCGATCAAGATATCATTCATTGGTGAGTGATGTATTTTGTACATGCATTATGAAAGGTTACAAATAGCTGGTACTTCTTTCAATACACATGAATAGTTAAAGATATTTCAACAACCAGATAGCCAATTGTCTATAAACAGCCTCCATTACTCACAGTGGAAAAAACATCACAAATATACTGAAAAGCATTCAAACAAGAACATAGGTTCAGGCAATTAGAACGCTCTCACAGTTAATGAAACATAGCTGAAAATGAAATAGTTCACATTCAACATTGCTCATTTAAACGCATTGATCCATTCCACATAGCACTTTCTCCAATAGGTAAAATTTTCACTTTCTGATTTGTAAAACGAAATAGTTCCTCTTACAAGCAAAAGGTTTACAAGTTTGCCAGGGAAAAAGCCCATGTAACTTCTAAATTTCAAGTATTTAAACAAAATAGTAGACCGTTTCGGTTTCCCCCAAACGTGTGACTTTTCCCTTCCTTCAAAACGCTTCATCTTCTCATCTTATTTTCTGTATGCGTTCATGATCTGATTAGTAATGGATAGATCTTTTGGGTCTATGCCTTTGTCGCCATCCATTTGTCTTTTCCTTAGCTTTTCTTTCTCGCGATCTTGATGGCTACAGTTCAATCTTTCCTAAAACTGCCTTGCTATGCCTTCACGCCGCGGTAGTCTGAAGACGTCCTTTGAGTCCACCTGCGATTCAATAGAGTGTATCATTCATCGGGACCGCGTTATAAAACAAAGCAGCACATTATACCAACTGAAACGGCCCACCCAAAAGAAATGGACAGGTGCACCACTTGTTCAACGCTGACACCACTACCTCGACCACCTCCAGGCTCGACACACATCACCAACAGTGGCAAATGGGAAACTCATCGGTGGCTCAAAATACCAACATCGGAAGGGTAGACCAATCCGCAGGCGGGAAGACTTTAAATCGACAATCGGAGGATGTTAACATCGGAGGCTAAATGACTTTCCCAGCCGCAACAGCGGAAGAGACATATGTTACGGACAAGTGACCGAAAGGCGGGAAAATTCCCAATCGGAAATCGGAAGGGTAACCACATCGGAAGCCAAATTACTTTCCCAGCCGCAACGGTGGAAGAGAAATACTACGGGTCTGCGACGAAAAGGGTCAACACGCATCGGCAGTCGGATCTCTTTATGCTTCGGACGCTAAGCCGCTTTGGGAGCCGCAATGACGGAAGGGAGAAGGACAAAAGCAGCCGATTTAACATAGTGTGACGCCCGATTTAACAGAAAAATTAAATGTTTGGAAGCTTTTTTTAAAACAAAAAATCAGAAAAGGTTTAAAACCAATTTTACTTCCGAAACTGCGGACTCAAAGAACAAAAGATCCGATTTATCACTGGCTAGTAAACCAAACTCACATCTGCGATCAATCACAAAATTCAAACATAAGCAACCTTTGAAACCGACTGAAAATCAGTCTGCACAATCATTCGAAATTAAAACCTGACCAATAAGTTCCAGGATCCTACAATTTAAGAACAATGCTAAATCATGAGGAGGGGCCCAAAATTTTAAGAAATTTGGGGAGAACGGTTGCGGCTGCAACAATTTCTCATAAATTCACTGAATTATCAAGTGGGGGAATGAGCATAAATTTCATTTTTAAAAATTTATTATATAAAATAAAACCTAATCACTTTTTTATTCTTCAGTAAAAAATTAGAAGCAGGACTTGTGAAAGATAAATTTACCAAGGAAGACATTACAGTGGCTCGATTTTACTTAAGAACCAAGTTTGTAAGGGATTGTGGATCACACACAATCCTATAAAGGGGAAATTCAAGGTAGTTAAGTTCTTACTATTCATATCAAAATTTTATCCTAAGTGCCCAAAGGGGTGTAGACCATCTGGTGAAGAAGTGAAATGATATGATATATTGTAAAGAGGTCACATGTTCAAACCCTAATTTTTCCATCACTCATTCTTGTGGAATGTGTAGATGCATCTATGGGTATAGTGGTAGCAAGCGAGAATCAAACCCATGCCATGCGAGTATGAGACCCACCCCAAGTTGTTGATATTATAATTTAAAAATATAAAAAATTCCCCTATGTATTTCAAAATAATTCATTATTTATTTATGTTCATGATCATATTTACAATTCAATCTGGAGAAAAAAAAGTTTTCTTCATTATTATCAATGTTGGAAACCCTAGCTATCATAATGCTTTGCTTCCCTTTTATGTCAATACAAAGTTTAGCATTAAGGCTTTACCCTCTCAACCATTTCACAATGAGAATTGTTTTTCTAGAGATTAGGAATTTAAGGGTTTTATGCATTTAGATATGAGAAGTTGAGCATCTATAGCAATGGAAACACTTATTACATTGAATACTAAAACATGTTAATGTTAGTATTTTTTTAAAATTATTTTGTGATTTTCAGTGCACACTTTAGATTTTGATGCACCAGTGCACTTTTAATAAAGACGCCATTTTATTTTGTTTTAAAAATAAATTGTGTTATCAAGTGTGAAATATACAGACAATACACGTTGGTGCTCTTATTAATATATAACACACAAGTGTAATTAAATATGCATTTTTAATATTTTTGGAACACTGTTATCTATGTGTATTATTGTATATGGTGCACATGTGCATATTCTTGAATAATGTTTAGCATTAAACTAGAAAACATTTTTAGCTTAAATACCTAACTTTAATTGTAAAAAAAAGTCATAGTTTCTCTATTTTATGATACATGGTGTTTATTGGTAGAATATGACTAATACAAGTTCAAGGAAAAATACTTGTTCAATGAGATTGATGCCAAACACAACCCAAAAGATAGCAAGGGAGTTTTTTTTTTTTTTTAATTTTAGTATAAAATTAATATGTCTGAATTATTTGTATGTTTAAATGGTGTCTATTGGTAAGTGTGTCACAAAGAGAAAAAACTTAAAGAAACAATATAAAATTGTTGGGAATATAAGTTGGAAAAAGTGTAAAGCCTTGAACAAAATGTTGTTTTTAACAAAAACAAGTACTGATATATCGATTAAAGGATGAACTAAATTCAACAAAAATATTACAAAAAACCTCATCATTTCAAGGAGAGCATAAAATTCTAAGTATAAAATCACTTTATACATAGTTACACTCATCTTGACATGAGAGTTTTTTCAAGAAAAGACATAAAAGCCAACACTACTGTATATGATGACAAATTGACTAACAAATAGAAGGAAAAACAACTACATAAAAGGAAAACAACTAAAAACTGAAGTGATTTTATGAAGATGTCTCCTCTATAGTAGATTCTTCCATTTCGAATTCATCATCAAAGGTACTACCAAAATTTGTAGAGGAAGTATCACCAAAATATTATTTATCTTCAATTCTTTCTTCCTCAAGGATTTCAATAAAGTCGTCATCCTAATCACCGCTACCAGACTGAGTGTCTTGGATACGATCATAAGTATCAACACTACCAACAACAGAATGATTAGCATCCATTTATTTACCACTAGAGATAAGGATTTGGACAGGTTTGACCTATTGAATAGTTTGCATAACTGTATTACTGTCAGCATTATACTTCTCAAATTTCTGCTCCACTCTAGAATTTTTCCCCTTTATAAGGTTGTCATGGGCTTTGACCAAAAACATCATGATTATCAACATCCTACTTTATGTCTTGAATCTTCCTATCCCATGTTTTAACAACACCATCAAGACTATTGAATGTGGTTTCCAATTTAGAACTAATATGAACATAGAAGTTTTCAAAATGTTCCATGTTTCGAGTCAAATATGGGTGTTGATTAATAATTCGGTGAATATAGATTTTCAAATCATTCATTTGACTCTGAAAAAGGTTCATGATGGTCTTAACACTTTCCACTTGGTTAGAGAGATTATTAATTTTCTTTATAATTTCCATAGTGAAATCCCTACACTAAATGTCCCCTCTTGGGACCAAAGAACTACTATCGAGGGAGTGACTATAAGTTGTACTAAAAATATTTCTCAAAGGATAAAGATTTACCATTCCAATATCAAAGTGACTAGAAGATAGTTCATACAGAGAATCACAACCATGAATTTGACTCAAAATATAGCCATGGTCACCAATCCAGAGCATAAAAACTTATATAATTCCGCTACTCCTACCATGGCTATTAATATTCCCTATATCCCATATTTGAAATTCAGATGAGAAATATGCATACTTACTAAGAGAAAATACTTGGGAATTTTTGTTTTTATTCCAAACAGAGTGTCTAACTTTTGAGATTATTATTAAGCCTCCCTTTGACCACATAGTCTAATTGTCTATTTTCCTAGCTTAGGAGGTCATTGCCACTCCACTAGTGCATGGGGGACAGACCCAAGGAACATATGCCACTTATTGCACCTGATTGCAAGAGTTTAGGTGCCTTAGGGACAAATCCATGTAATTTAGGAACCCACTCTGAGTGCCAACAGTCTCCTTCAGTTGACCTTGGTAAGTAATTAGTCATGTTCAGTTATGCTCCAATTACTATCAGTTAGATCACAATCAGTTAGCCTAGTGCCAATTTGCATGCTTGAAGGGAGTGTGGGTGCCTTTTCTCACCTACCCTCATCAATTGAGTGATTGTAGATTAAGTTAGTTATCTAGAGTTGCATTAGTGAGATCCAGTGGTGATTTTTTTCCACACTAAGTTAGATCTGGAGTCAGTCTAAGTTGGTAGATTTGAATCCTATCTTTGGAATTCAATTTCTCCTATATGTACAACCACTGTATTCCATATTATTTACTGATTCATGAATATAATCATATTATTCCAATTTTTTCTCCATGTGTGTGCAATTTTGTCATGACTAATTGAACAGTCTATGCTAAATTCTTCTCTCTCTTCTGCAACATTCTCTTCTCATTTGAATTAATGCAGGCTGTTGATCCTATGCTTCATATAATTTAACACTAAATCCCCAAGCTATGGAGAAGACAACAAATCTCCACCCATTTCCCACCACCATTCCAATTGCAACAACAATCCAAAATCTGAAGTCAAACGAACAAAAAATGAAGTGTATCACAATGCTAAAGAAACCCCAAATGGAGTGAAGAACAATAATAATGGCATCCGACATAATATTTATTGAACTAACAACAAGGAAAAATGAGCCACCCACCAAAATGATCAATGAAAGCCTACTGTCATACGGAAATCCATGCAAATTAAATTCCACCTGCTCTCACAAAGATATAAAGTTTTATACATCATAGCTAAGGGATGTTGATATAAATAAGATTTACCTCACTATCCTTATATCCTTCTCTAGATATTTGAGAGGCTTGATTATCCAAATCATGAGTGCATTGATTAAGTTCTCTAAGCACATGATAAAATCGAAGAGATTCAAAATGAGAACAAGAATTTAAAATCCTCTTGTGAAGACGACCAATTATTTGGTCTGAAATATCTTTTCCTTGATTGAATTGTGATATGACGAAAAAAGAGTCCTTGATCATAGTTAAAGAACGAACACCAACTTCAAAAGACATCTTCAATCCCTAGAACATGGCTAGTCTCTCAACTTTATTATTTGTCCCAATACCCATTCCACATGAAAAAGTATTAACCATGTTTCCTCCAGGGTAAAAAAGAACCCCCCGATGCACACACACCTGCCACCCCAAACCTTGATCAAAATGTTGCAAAAAAATGAATAAATAGGTAATCAATATGAAAATTTTCATTGAATTTTCAATAATAATTTACTTCTTAGGAATACTTTCCAACATGTTTCAAAAAACATATTTCACATTTGTTGAGTCTTGTGGAAGGATTGATAGTGAGGGAAGGGAAGGGAATGCCTTTCTAACAAGTTAAAAATAATGAAGGATGTAAATGATTATGAATTGGTCCTCAATTCATCAGAATGGTGTTGAAATTTAATGAAAGGGGGGTATTTTTATAAAACTATGAGTGATGTTGGTACACGCACCCTAATGACCCTTAAGAGGGATAACTTCGCGAGTATGGACTCAAAATAGTCTTAGGGGTGTCAGGGTTAAGTTAAAACTCCTTTTTTGTAATAAACTTGTGGTTGAAATCCAGGGTTTAGGGTTTTGGGTGCCCATGGTTTCAGACCATGGTTTTGTAAAAATGCGCAGTATAAATAAGCGCTTGAGTAAAGAAGATAGGTTAGGTTTTATGATGAAGGAAAGATTAAGGTGAAGTTAAGATTGGTTTTGTGGAAAAAGGTTAAGTCCCAGCTGTGTGCGCAAAGGGTTTTTGTAAAGAAGATTGAGGAACGACCTGCAGCTGTGTGCGCAGGGGCCTGCTGCTGTGTGCGTGGCCTTTTGAGGACTGAAAGGATCTGCAGCTGAGTGCGCAAATCAAACTGTGGTTTTTTAGCAAGTTGAATAAAACACAGTTTGTGGACGTAGCCCCTACACTGGGGGTGAACCACGCTAAATCTGGTGTTGTGGTTTCTTGTGCTGTTCTGTTTCTGTTTCTTTTATGCATTAATAACTGTATACATCTGATAGGTTAGATCGCTGCTAACATTTAGCTTCGCTGTGAATTCCCTGTAGTGGGTTGAGCAAGTCACGACTGTTTATTTATTTGCGAAGTTGTATGTGAATGAATGGTAAAGCTTGCAACTATTGATTAACAAAGTTATTAAAAGGATAAGGTATAGTAATCCCCCTCTCTGCTTGCAGAAACCTGATTCTGCGGCACCCCCATAGCTGTTTCGGGTGAGACTGCAACCTGTGCGCAGGTTGTTGCTGAAAGGGCCAACTCTGTGGGTCTTTTGTTGGTGCGCATTAAAGGATTAAACCCGGGTCTGCCCTATTGCCCAACAAATTGGTTCTGTTGCCGGTTGAACTCAGTACCTACTCACGAGGGGTTTACCTTGTACCACAAGGGCTATGTTCTGGAGGCCCTCTGTGAAGGAAATCAGTGATTGGTTTGCTGAGATCTGTTTGCAATTTGCGCAGCAAGAGAACGCCAATCCGCGGTGTAGTGCAAGTGAATTTCTACAAAGGTATGTTTTTTGTGATGCTTATGAAATTTTTTTTGGTAGTATCCACATAGAGTTGCACCAGTGGTTGTCTAGGTTCACAGAGAGGAGGACGAACTCTCAAGCTCGACGGATACCTGTGTGGCCCCCTCGCAAGGGTCAATCTTGTGCAACACGTGAACAACGAGGTCTCCCGGGCTGTTGACTTCTGGACGACGCGAACGTGGAATCCTTTGTAACAGAGTTTTCCTTTGACACGAGCACCTCTTTCAGCGAAGCTGATCAACAGTTTTTCAAAGGTCCCTGCGGTAAGTTTTTGAATTTATTAAGCTTAAGGATTAAAATACTATTGGCCGAAACGGGTATATTGTTGTTTGAATCGGACTATTAGTTTTGTCGTACTAACATATGTTTGCAAGTGACACTCTCTTCGACGAGCAAAGTGGGTTGCTGTGAAACGAAAAAAGGTATAAGAGAGATTTTGACCCCTCTTCCTTAGGTCAGGTTACCGCGTCCACCCCTGTAAACCCTGAAGAGTCAGATTCTGAAGACGACCCTTCGGTTGGAAACCCTTCGGTCACCCCGCAACGCCGCTCCGCTACCCCTGAAATTCCATCGCAGTCTGAGAGTCAACCAGGCCCGAGTATTCCGGCCACAGGCCAGTATGCCCTCGTAAATCCCCCCCCATCGACATCCTATCCCCCTCCCAACCCCCCCAGAAACTCCATGGCCCACCTCATTGATGACATTAAACTCCCCATCTTTAAAGGCATGGGATCAGAGGACCCAGAATAGTTCTGATTTCTCTGCGAAGCGGTATGGAACGCGAAGAAAATTACAGATCCGGATGTGCGAGCCACGCAGCTCATTACTTATTTTCGGGACCGGGCTCTGACATGGTTCATGAAATTTTCCAGCACTCAGAGCCCTACTTTAGGAGAGATCAAGGCGGCTATAATCAAATAATTTAAGAAGCCTAAATCGGAGTCGCAGCGCATCACTGAACTCAAGGAGATTCAACAGCGGTGCGGCGAATCAGTCTGGGACTTTGATCAGAGATTCAAAGTTCTACTGGACCAAGTCAGCTTTACCATTAGTCCTGCGTAGCATAAGGAATGGTTCATTGCAGCATTGTTACCACATATCCGAACTCCACTCATGCAACAGAAGGTTGCTGACCAGCAAGAGGCTCTGGAAATTGCAATGAAACTAGAGACTGCCCCTGTCGGAGATGACTCTGGTATTGCTCAAATCCAAGCGCAGTTAGCCGCGATGGCTCTAGAACTTCGCGAGATGAAAAAGGGAAAACCTGATCATGAAGAGGTTTGGTGTATGCAATGTCAGACCGAAGGTCACGACAAGGAACGGTGCCCTCTGGTAAACAAGTACCTGCAGACTGGTGCGCCGAACCCCTTTCCACCACAAGTTCTCTATTGTGAGCTCTGCAGAATGACAGGTCAACACCGACCTGAGAACTGTTACCTGCTGCAAAGGTATGGGCAGGGACCTAAGAACTCCTACTGTAATTTTTGCAAATCTGTAGGTCATAATGAGGATGAGTGTCGCACCTATGATGCCTATCGGGTGCACACTGAAGGCCCAAGTAATGATAGTTATGGTTACCAGGGGGGTGCCTCTGGACGAGGTACTTCTGGAGGCCGTGGAGGCATGGCCGGGCGCGGCCGAAGCCAATTCGTGTGTTACAATTGTAACCAAGCCGGGCATTTGGCTCGCGACTGTCGGAACCCCACTACGACGTGTCGGTATTGCCGCGCCGTAGACCATGTGATTGAGCAGTGCCCCCAGTTGATCGCTAAGATTCAGGCACGACAGACTACCCCTACTCAGAGCCTCCAGATGATTTCTGTGGAGCCCCGCCCTGCGGCAACCATCAATGTCGTTACACGAAGTGGAGTTACGACACACATCCAAAATACGCCAAACCGACCTGTCGAAGCTCTAGTTCGTAAGGCTCTTGAGAAAATTCCTGCATTTGATATCCTCAGAGAGAAAGAGACATTCATGGAGGCCAAGAAGGATTTTGCTGGCCCTAGCCCACCCAGCGTGCCTGCGCAGCCTCAGTTGCCACCCTGCGCTGCATCGATGGATAAAGTAAGTATACTATCTACCTTTTTACAAAGTTGCCTCAAACTTTTAAGAAATCAAGCTGCTCTGAATGAGCTGCAGAACGTCATCGCTTCCTGCGAATCTCTGCAAAGTTGTGGTCAGGACAAAACTGTTCATCGAGTCAGCAGGACCGGTAGGGAAATGCGATTGAATGCTCAGATAGGGGCATATGATATGACCGATGTTATTCTGGACTTGGGGTCCGATGTAAATGTTTTACCCAAACAAACCTGGGAAAAAATGGGGAAACCTAGCCTTGCCTGGTCCCCTATACAGTTGCGGCTAGCCAATCAACAAAATATTGTACCTTTAGGAATATTCCTGGATCTCCAAATAGATATTGATGGAGTCAGCACCTTCACGGATTTCGAAGTAATTGAGATCATTGATGACAGCAACCCTTACCCGGCCCTGTTAGGAATTGAATGGGCAATGGCAAATGCCGCAGTCATCAACCTAAAGAAGAGACAGATGGTCTTCGAAGGGAAAGACTTCAGGGTCATCCTACCCCTGGATCCTTCACAAGGGGAACGGTACACCGAGCCACTCCGCCATGAGGATCAAGCTGATGTGGAACCTATATCTACTACCACGACACAGGAAGAAGGTTATGCGGATCCTCCGGCCGCAGGGTGGGAGTCTAGTAGCTCCTGTATGACGGACTCTGAAGATGAATTAGAAAATTGGCAACACCGATTATCTGAGCACCATAGGGGCAGCAATGCTTGCCTTACCAAGTCTCTCAGATGGGTCGACTCACAAACCAGAACTATACCTGTGTATGATGGTTCGATAGATCCTGAACCATTTATTGCACAATTCTTGGATCAGATACCTAACCTACAGAAAATGGAGGCCCTAGAGTCAGCATTCAGAGCCACAGCAGTCAGATGGTGGACGAGCCATAAGAAGCAGATCCCTACCTGGAAAGCATGTCAGAAGCTCCTTCGCCTGAGATTCTCAGACTAGTTGGCAAAGGTGCGAAGCAAGTTTGATGGGAAAACTTGTCCCCAGGACCACTTAAGCAAATGCTATGAGGCATGGAAGTATGTACCTCAGGATGAGTGGGTACATAGATTTGTGCACACGCTGGGACCACTAGCGAAGAACTGGTACGCGGAGGCTGAACTTCGCCAAGATACTGTAAGTTGGGACTGTCTTGTTCATAGCTTTATCCATACTTTCTCTACTAATGATGTCTGTCCAGCCCTCGATGCAGCTATCAGGATTATCCATACTAAGGTATTTAACGAACAAGAAGTGACAGAAAATTGCCCTGATTGGGCCACACAAGAAGCCCTCGCAGTCGAATGTTATAACTTCACAGTTGACGAGGAAGAGGACCCGCGCCGTCTTGATATCCCTGAGTCAGAAGGATACTGCGACATGCATGGACCGGCAGTCAAAGTTCCCAAAGTGACGCAACCCTTGAAGACGCGCACAGTTAACATTGGATCCGAGGAACAGCCTAAGTTTGCTACCATTGGCGACTATTGGGATGACGAGATGGTCAGCAAGGTAACTCAACTTCTCCACGAATACCAAGATCTTTTTCTGACAAAGTTCTCTGAAATGAAAGGTATCTTGGGAGATATCGGAGTAATGAAGATCCCCTTGAAGTCTGATGCGAAGCCTGTGAAGTAGCGCCCTTATAGATTGAATCCAAAATACAAGGAAAAGGTTAAGCTAGAGTTGGATAAGATGCTTGCTGCAGGAATAATTGAACCTGTTGAAGAATCTGAGTGGGTCAGCCCTATGGTCGTCCAGGAGAAGAAGACTAAGGGTGAAATCCGAATCTGTGTCGATCTAAGGAAACTCAATGATGCCTATTTGCATGACCCTTTTCCCACTCCCTTTACAGATGAAGTGCTCGACAATGTCGGAGGTCAAGAAGTATACTCTTTTACCGATGGGTTTTCGGGCTACCATCAGATCCGAATTGCTCCAGAGGACCGTCACAAGACAACCTTTGCTACCGAAATGGGATACTTCCAGTATACAGTCATGCCCTTCGGGCTGAAGAATGCACCTACCATATTTTCACGAGTAGTCATCTCCGCGTTTAAGGAATACATACATAAATTCCTAGAAGTTTACTTTGATGATTGGACTATTTTTGGGCTAGTAAAAGACCATATAACTAGTTTGAGACTTATGTTGGACAAATGCAGACAGCACCAAATCTCCTTGAACTTGAAAAAGTGCATTTTTTGTGCACCCTTTGGCATTCTACTTGGTCATGTGGTATGTAAGCAGGGATTGATGATGGACCCTGCGAAGATCGCTATTATTGTGAACCTGCCACCTCCGAAGTCCGTCAAACAACTTCGCACAACACTGGGTCACACCGGTTACTACAGGAAATTCATCCAAGGATATGCCAAGATTACTGCCCCAATGGAAAGGCAGTTAAAGAAGGATATTAAGTTCGAATGGACACCAGAATGCTAAGCAAGCCTCGAAATTCTGAAAGAAAAAATGGTCACTACCCCTATCCTAGTATTCCCTGACTGGAACAAGGAGTTTCATGTGCATGTTGATGCATCCTCTATTGCTTTAGGTACTGTGCTCGCCCAGCCAGGCACAGGTAATATCGATCACCCTATCTCTTTTGCCAGCAGAAAGTTATCTACAGCAGAGAAAAATTATACTACGACAGAACGTGAGGGCCTTGCTATGGTATATGCATTACAAAAATTCCGACATTATCTGCTAGGATATCATTTTAAGATGTTTACGGACCATTCTGCTTTGAAGTACTTGGTTAACAAACCTATGCTAGGTGGAAGAATATGCAGATGGTTAATTCTATTTCAAGAATATGATTTTGAGATCATTGTTAAGCCTAGAAGACTTAACCTAGGACCTGACCACTTGTCGAGGCTCGAGTCAGGTGAAGAACCTACCAATATGGACGAAGGCCTCGCCGATGTACAATTATTTGCTATACAGATAGTTGATGAATATTTCTAGGATATTGCTCAGTATTTGTCTACAGGTATCCCCCCTTCAGAGATGACCACACAGCAGAAGAAGCAGTTGGTGGTTCGAGCCGCGGACTTCACTTTAATAGCAGGGCAGCTGTATAAAATGGGACCAGATGAGATACTGCGCAGATGTGTTTTGGAACACGAAAAACCTCTAATATTGGTGGAAGCACACTCTTGTGCAGCAGGAGGTCACTATGCAGGCAAAGCCACAGCGCAGAAGATTTTGACAGCCGGTTTATGGTGGCCCACACTTCACAAAGATGCAAGAGAATATTTCCACAGCTGCGACATATGTCAGAGGACAGGTAAACCATCTAGGAGGGATGAAATGCCCCTAGGTCCGTAAGTAACATTGCAGGCCTTTGAAAAATGGGCCATTGACTTTGTTGGTCCTATCAACCCCCCTGCGAAAAATTCAGGAGCTAGATACATCATTACAACAACTGATTATCTTACCCGTTGGGCCGAAGCTCAACCAGTCAAGACCTGTAGCACTGCTACTGCTGCGAAGTTCATCTTCAACAACATCTTATCCAGATTTGGGTGTCCCAAAGTTCTTATGAGTGATCAGGGATCACATTTCCTGAACCGGACTATTGAAGTATTGACTGAAGAATTTCAGGTGTATCATCAAAAGAGTACCGCATATCACCCACAAGCAAATGGGACTGTCGAAGCTTTTAACAAAATCCTTGAGCATGCCTTGACAAAGGTTTGTAACGCTAACAGGAATGATTGGGATCTTCGAATTCCAGTGGTGCTATGGGCTTACAGAACTACTTGCAAGAAGTTGACAGGCCATACACCCTTTCGACTAGTTTATGGGCAAGAAGCTATCATGCCCATGGAATACATTGTTCCCAGCCTCCGGATATCTGCTTTCACCGAGATGGATGACCCAGCCATAATCACAGAGAGACTGAAACAGATATTAGAACTTGAAGAGGATAGATTTGTCGCAGGATTCCAACAACAGGTGTAGAAAGCTCGAGAAAAAGCGTGGCATGACAGACACATCAAGAAGAAACATTTTCAGCAGGGTGATCTTGTGCTCTTTTATGACAGCAAATTCATGAAGTTCCCTGGAAAGTTTAAGACACATTGGAAAGGACCGTATGTAGTATAGAAAGTTACTGACGGGGGCGCAGTCCAGCTAGCCAAGTTAAATGGTGAGCTTTTCCCCTCTATGATAAATGGGAGCTGTTTAAAAAAGTACACGGACATGCCAGGTACTCAGAACAGGAGGTAGCACCAAGCAAATAAGTGAAGATGCTTGTCGCACTATGGATTATCGTAGTCTATTTTGTCTGCAGGATACGAAGCTACAAGTTGGTCGTAGGTCGCAGGGTCAGGTTGTGTCGAAGTCGAAGGTTGTCAAGGTGTGTCGCAGCCCAAAATGTGACGGATGGGACATACTGCATTCGGCGGCGTTGGCACGAGAGTTGCTCTCATTACTGGTCATAATGAGATTTTGGGAAAATCCGGCGCTGTGTGGAGCAGATTTCCGGAACTTCGTCAGATTTGGCATCATTACTGCACCATGATGCCAAAGTCCGCCTCGGGATTCTATAAGGAGCCATCTTGACTTGTGTTTTCTGCCTGAAGCACATCTGTGACATATTCAGCCCGAACTATGTCGAATGACTGTAATGTTCAGGAGCTAGTACGGGAAGTAAGGGACAGAGGTCTGCAGCACCTTCTAAGTACCCCGCCAGCACAGCCCTACTTGGCTAAGTACATCGACAGGCAGGAGTTTGCTCTAAATTTGCAAAGACGTCCAGGAGTTTGCTCTAATGTAGAGCAACGAAGGGCATGAGGCCTCGTAGAAAGACTCTGGGGAATCCAGCCAGGCAGTCTTTCGGCATAACAGAACCATGCCAGCTATACTCCTCCCGCAGTGGGACACGCAATCCCAGGGGACCCCAAATTCGTGGATGGTCAGGTATTGGCCATCGGAGTGAAGGATGGTGTTGCAGGTGGTCGCGATGGCTTTCATCAGCAAAACTTCTGCAAAGGACAGAAGTACACAGCTGGCAGCAGCATGGAGAGCTTCAGCAAGCAGTACACTATGTCTCATCAGCGGAATTCTCCCACTAGAGAAGCTGAAGAGTGTCCCGGGACGGGCCACTGGTGAGTCTTAGGGGCCTGTTGGTACGCGCACCCTAATGACCCTTAAGAGGGATAACTCCGCGAGTATGGACTCAAAATAGTCTTAGGGGTGTCAGGGTTAAGTTAAAACTCCATTTTTGTAATAAACTTGTGGTTGAAATCCAGGGTTTAGGGTTTTGGGTGCCCATGGTTTCAGACCATGGTTTTGTAAAAATGCGCAGTATAAATAAGCGCTTGAGTAAAGAAGATAGGTTAGGTTTTATGATGAAGGAAAGATTAAGGCGAAGTTAAGATTGGTTTTGTGGAAAAAGGTTAAGTCCCAGCTGTGTGCGTGGACGACCTCTGCAGCTATGTGCGCAGAGGGTTTTTGTAAAGAAGATTGAGGAACGACCTGCAACTATGTGCGCAGGGGCCTGCTGCTGTGTGCGCGGCCTTTTGAGGACTGAAAGGATCTGCAGCTGAGTGCGCAGATCAAACTGTGGTTTTATAGCAAGTTGAATAAAACACAGTTTGTGGACGTAGCCCCTACACTGGGGGTGAACCACGTTAAATCCGGTGTTGTGGTTTCTTGTGCTGTTTTGTTTCTGTTTCTTTTATGCATTAATAACTGTATACATCTGATAAGTTAGATCGCTGCTAACATTTAGCTTCGCTGTGAATTCCCTGTAGTGGGTTGAGCAAGTCACGACTGTTTATTTATTTGCGAAGTTGTATGTGAATGAATGGTAAAGCTTGTAACTATTGATTAAAAAAGTTATTAAAAGGCTAAGGTACAGTAATCCCCCTCTCTGCTTGCAGAAACCTGATTCTGTGGCACCCCCATAGCTGTTTCGGGTGAGACTGCAACCTGTGTGCAGGTTGTTGCCGAAAGGGCCAACTCTGTGGGTCTTTTGTTGGTGTGCATTAAAGGATTAAACCCGAGTCTACCCTATTTCCCAACAAGTGACATAGTGGAAATAATGTACAGACGTACTTTCCATTACAGTACAAAAATCAATCCAATGTGTCCAATAATCATATTATATATAAACTACAACAATTCTTTATAGAGTAATGGTCAATAAGACCTATTACACTTGCAATATAAAAAAATATACAATGACAAGAAAGACATTTAAAAAGTATTGTTCATAAACAATTTTTCTTATAATATGTATATACTACTATCAAAATTTACAAAATTAATATTCTAGCTATATTTACTTTCATATCAATATGCAAAAAAATTCTTTGCTTTTTGTTTTTCAGGAAGATTATGAAGATTCCAAAGGACAAATGAGGTGACATCTTAAACATGTCAATAGTGATGTCCAAAAAAATATACAAGGACATGGTCAAATAAATGAACATAATTGCATCGTAGGAGGAGTCATCTCAACAACAACACGCATCAAACATATGTAATCATTTATTTTTCCTTTCATGTAAATAGAATTTAATTTTTGCATGAATAATGATTTTCAGTTGCTTTGTTGCAAGATGTAAAATAAAATGGAACCCATTCAGCATATAAGACAAGAAAACAAGGAAGAAAAGGGATCAAAATGCATCAAGACTTCCTTTTAAAAAACATAGAGATCCTAGCTACAAAAAGGAAGAAAAGGGTTCATCACAAAGATTGTAAGCACTTGTGTTTTCCTGACATAAGATTTCATATGGGTTGTAATATTTATATTTTAATTAATCTGCACTCTTCCTTGGATTTCTTATAACAGGTTCTAACATAAAAAAAAAAATTATTAAAAGAAATGATTGAAATTGGGTGTAAGTATGGCTTAAGTATATGTTGGAGTATCAAAAGTTAATTATGCAATTTTTTAGTAGCCATGTTGTTTTACTTCCCTAATTTTATAATTAATGGAACACCAAGAAATATTTATATTAAATATTAAATCTATGATTTTTCATGGCATATAACACTTGGCAGAAACGAAGTATGGAGAGGAAGAACAAACGAAGTATGGAGAGGAAGAACATTTTTTGAGAGATGGCATGGATATGGCTTTGAAAGAAAGTGTATTAATTTTGAATCACTCATTTCTCTCATATGTGATTGGATATGGAAATTCCATATTTTAATTAGGATTTTAGCATAATTTGCATCCCTTTTTTTCTACCTTTCTAATACTCACCTATCATTTTAGTGTTCAAATGACAAATTTGGCATAAAGTATCTATTGGCTTGCATTTTGTAGAATTTAGTTGATTATTTGATATTAAGTAGGAAAGTATGTGCTTAAGGCCACCTAAAGAAATGTTGTGTATTTTGGTTGGTACAAGATACTACAAAACCTTATGTACCACATAACCTTCTCTACTGCGAAAACTCTACTGAATACTTTGGAAAATCTATAGGATATCGTGGATCTAAAGTTTACAAAGATAAACCAAATCCCAAATTTTGTGTTAAGGGCTTGGAAGTCCACATGGAAACAATACAAAGTAGTTGGATGAGAATCTAGATATTTGGAGGAGTATCCCGTTGGCATAGGATTTTGTAATACACACATGGAATATAACTTTAATTGTCATGCAATTATTTGTATTTTGTAGCAAGTACATTGATGAACCAACCCAAACATAGATGCAATTAAGACTAAGTCTAAAAACCATTGATTCTTGATTTCATTCCATTGCTAGTTTTTGTCACGATAGCTTGAGAATCGTTGGTTCACAAGCATGTCCATGATATTTTATTAATTTTAGACATCAGTGGTTGCTAAAAAAAAAAACCTATAACATTTGTAAATGATAGTGATAGAATAGAGGAGAGCTTAAAGAGACTTCTGGAAACAAATTGTGCTTTAATTAAAATTTCTCAAGCTTGTTTGTTCCTTATATATGTTTGTGTTAAGATAATTTATCCAATACTTTACTTATTTTCAACACTTTGTCTGAGGAGGCAGGTCCTGTTCCAACAAGTTAGGCATTGTATTATTTAGTTCTATAGGTTTATTCCGTGGATAGTTCACATGTAATTGGAGATATTAAAGGATGATTCAATATAATTATCAAAACCACCCAAGATACTAACCATGTAGGAAAACCAAAAAAAAGGAGAGGGTTTGGGGAATGAAAACTTTCATAAAAAGACACCTACATCTAGCATTGTGGAAAAAAAGAATCATGTGATTCCATAACTCTAGTTATGGAATTGATACATTCAGGAAATCTGGTGGCAAAATCCAATCAACTGCGGATTCTAGTAATATAGAATAACTTCTTAGTGGGAATCCTAACATAGTTTCATTCGAACCATGTTCAAGAAACACCAAAATACCCCCCTCCTCTATAGAATCAGTAATACAACTAAGGCTTGATTTTTAATACTTTTTGTACAATATGGAACAATAAGAAGGGGAATGATTCATTAAGGAAGATATTTCCACATTCGAGTTCCCAAAAAATAATACTAAAGGCATAACACAAATGAAGAATATCCCCCCCTCAAATTTGCCAAACTTCAATGGGATGGAAAGTGAGGATCTAGAGATGTTTCTATTTTAATTTGATGTCCTCTACAAAAGTATAACTATGTATCATATGACATAAATTAAAATTATTCACTGCCACATAAAAAGATGCAACACTTTGTTAGTTTATGGGACTCAATGGGGAAAATATTGGAACATGGAAAGAAATGGAAAAACAAATCCTGAAAAAATATCAGGATTATTGCAAGGACAAGGATCATAAATAGGAAATATGTAGGATGACTAAAAAAGAGGATGAAATCCTAGAGGACTACATAGAATAGTTCTATTATAACTTGCAACAGTCAAAACATAGTAAATTGGATGTCAAAACTCTAAGAATTATTTTGTTGAGAGGAATCAAAGATGATTGCAAAGATATTATAGGTTTAATGGGGGTTGGAGATGTATCCCAACTAACCTACGACGAAATATGTGAATTTTGAAAAAGACACTCAATAGGAACATCTAAGATATGAAAGGGACCAAGAGATATGATAACCATATTTACCAAGACATGTTGGGGGTGGAATTACCAAAACAAAAATCAGAAACCCACTGGAGTATTTTAAAACCAATATACTCATGTCTTTGAGTTTGCATCTGGACACATTACAAATGAAGAAAAAATAAGATGAACAAAACTAGATCTTTTAATATTCTACCCTAGGTGCATAAAGAAAAACCCCTAAAAGGATTGCCCATTGGATAAGCTTGAAATTTGTCAGATCTATGAAGAGAACACCACTAGAAGCTACCCTTACCTACCAATGTTGAAATCAGTTTACCAGGACACAAACACAGAAAGTGAGAAAATATGTTTCATTACTCATAAACGACCCTGGCAGACTCATCCCTCAGGTATGGTCCTAGATACTCTACCACATTATAATAATTATTGGACTAACCCACAATTGAAATATCCCTCTCAACCTTGGCACCCATATATTCCTCAAAAACAATGGATTCCCTTTCCACCTCAAAATCATCTATGTTAGTAGGCAGGGTATTTTTTAAGTATTCTAATATTATACTTAAGTATAGTATTCTAGGCGATTGTTATGGATTGAAAAAACATGTTTATAGATAGGTAGGCGAATATTAAATGTGAAACATAAAATTAACACTGAAATTTATAATTTTTAGCGAATATTATGATAAAAAAAACATATTTATGTAAATATAGGTGATATTAGACACCCAATAGCGAATTTATTTTTTGAAAAAACCAAAAAAATAGCCAATTGGCGAAATTTCACCACTAAAAATTACCCTGGTAGTAGGGGTGGGAAAATACTTCCTTTGGGAGTCAACAACAAATCCCCCTTAAATTATTTCAAAATCTACAAGTTTCGACTATATAATCACTCCTACATTAAAAAATCTATTTTCTTGTAAATAACCCACCTCCACGTCCACAAATTCCTACACATCCGACAACTAACCTAAATAATAAAGGAGCACAACCCATATATTATTGATCCTCCCAATTACCCCAAATACTCTATCTCCTCTATAGAATGTAAGAATATTCATTTACAATCTAGGAGGACCCTCAATAAAAGAACACATCCTATGAATAGAAAATATGGAGAAGAGTTTAAAGAAACCATAGTAAATCATTATGATGGCCAATCACCCACTCCTCCTAAAACCTCAGGTCGACCATAGTCCACAAGGAATGCGCAACCTCCTTTGTATCTAGAGAGGTTAAATCTAGATCATAGGCCCCCTACTTATTTTGAGTTTGATTTCTTAATAATGTTAAAATATGTGTGTGTAATAATCACACTGTTTTGAGTGATTAAGGGTGTTTCCATATATTCCAAAGTCGTTAGGGAATTGTTGTTGAGGAAATTGGGCATAAAAAGGAAAAACCATTAGATTTTTCATGTGATTTGCAAATTGGGATATTTAATGCTTGAGAATATATTTACTGCCAAATACTCAGACCTTGGGCTCCCCATAGTGGATGTTCAAATTAATGGTGTCCTTATCCCCAACACTTTAATCGATTTGGGAGTCATAATCAATGTAATGATGACAAAAAATATGGAAATTCTTGGAATATCTAACCTACAAAAACTTCTATGGTCCTTCAACTAGCTCATCGATCAACAACTAAACACAAGGGAATTATAGAGGATGTTGTGGTTTTCATATATGCTTGGGAGTACCCCATATTTTTCATGGTCTTGCATCCCAAGTCCAACTTGGGACACTTCCTTATGATTCTAGGGAGGCCATGGTTAGCCATAGTTTATGTTTACCTTGGCTACAGATCCAAAAATATGACCATTTCCTTATAAAAACTCTATTAAGAAACTCACCTTGTACCTCCCCGCCAAAACAAGAACGGAACGAGAAATGTCAATATTGGTGGAAGGATAAGAAAATGATGATGAAGAGAGTGCCCATCAATTTCTTGTGTTAGATACATATATATCTTTCAAAGAGAAAATTAAGGATGATGCAATCAATAATTCTATATCCAATTCTTGCTCATCCTCATAGTCGGCTTCTCAATTCCTCAACCAAATTATGGATATTGTCACTCAAGAAAACTATTCACTAACCAATCTCTCTATACTGACATATACCATACCTATTCCTCCCTATGATATAATCAACTCCCAAACTCGTAAACGGAGTAGCTAATCAAATTACTAATGCGGCGTAATGATGCATTTACCTAGATCTATATAGTTATGAAAGGAATCCATACATATCTATGCACTCACCATGTATATATAAAGGAGGAGTCACGACCTATCCAACAACCCTAACACAAGATGGATCCCACCTTACGAGAAATAATAAAGGACGAGTTGCATAAATTACTCACTTTGAGATTTATGTAACCTATATTTGACAACTAATGGGTCTAACCCCTTGTGATCATCCCAAATAAAAATGTAAAGTGGAAAATATGCATTCATTATAGGGAATTCAACAAAGTTTCTCACAAAGACCATTTCCTCCTACCTTTTATTGATCAAGTCCTTGATACACTAGTAAGAAAGAAATAGTTTTCCTTCCTTAACGGGTTCATCGGATACAACCAAATCCAAATCACCCCTAAGGACCAATACAAAAAAAATTTCACCTACCCATGAGGAACATTTTCCTACCAAGTACTACCCTTTGGACTTTGTAACACACAAGCTACTTTTCGCGAGCGATTTTCTATATATTTTCAAAGTTAATATATGGTTGTGTAGAGGTGTACATGGAATACTTCATTGTATATGGAAATACATTCAAATAAGCTTTGGTTAACTTGGGGAAGGTTCTTAAAATATGCAAGGGGACGAACCTATCCCTCGACAATGAAAAATGTTTTACTAACTAAAAGTATTGTTTTGGGTCACCACATTTATCCTGTAGATATCCAAGTGGACCTAGAAAACATTGAGGTAATAACTAATATTAAGATTCTAAAAATGTAGAATGAGGTATACAATTTCTTGGGACATACTGGTCACTATCGACATTTTGTTAATTTAAAAAAAAAGTGCATTTCCTTTATTTAAATTAGTTTCCAAAAATGCAGAATTCACCTTGACTAATCATTTTCAGTGTGGTATTATAGAAATTCAACATAACAATCCTTGATAGGCCTAGGAATAATGACGTTGTTGTTGGATTCCTCTCTAGGCTTGGCAACGATGGAGATGTGCTTCTTATTGAGGACGTTTTCCTAATGAACACTTTTTTTCTCTATTTTGTTTTGCAACCAAGTCCCAAAAATAACATAAAAATAGCATAAATACGTCATAATAAAATGATCCATGCCTTAAATATGAAGAATAGAGATGATTAGCAATACTCTTTGAGGGATGAACCTGCTTACACAAGGTACTGAGTACACACGACCGTACAAGATACAATGGTGACTAAAATGAGAATATCTCCTTCCTATATATAGGAGACAAAGTTGTACAATAACAACTAATAGACCCAAGACGACATTAATAATATGTAATGCACCATAATATAGGGGATAATGTGCAACTCTATAGTGGGTATTGTGCCATCCTTAAGGGATTAACATGCCCCTCCCCTTCAAAAAGTTTTGTCCTCAATTCTGAAGTAGTTCTAGATGATGTTGTATAAAAGACTCATCTTCCCATGTTGAATCTTCTACAGATAGGTTCTTCCATTTGATGAGTTACTCCAGGATTGATTGATTTCAGAGATGTTTGGTTCTTAATGGCATCTTGTGGAGAATATACGGTAGGTAATGGTATATTGTCAACATTTTGAGCCATCCTTCTCACTCACGAGCTCTACCAGATCACGCCTAGCTTTCCCAAAAAGAACACACTCAAGTCTCCCATGATCAGCCTCTCACCCAACATGATCACACTCAACTCACCCAATGTGATCAACCTCTCTCCTAGCATGATCAGATTGCTGTTGAAGTCACCCAATCCATCGATGTTCAGCTAGATTGTGCTCAACCTAGCCAGTGTACTCATCCTCTAGATCACGCCCAACCATTCACTCAACCACAACCAAATCACTTGCTGATCACTTTTCCTATCACAGAACTGCAAGCCACTCACCCAGATCGATATTGCAGCTTGAATGAAGGAACCCATCATCCGTCGTTAGATTATGACCAGCTAGGGCATAAGCCAATGCATCACCACACTCAGGTAAAACAACCTCTTGATCGTGACCACCAACAACAAACATCATTCGAACCAAGAAACCCACCTTTTAAAAAAATCACACATCAACACACTCAATTTAAAAACAGGTCAAGAGACCCGAACCGGATGCTAGTCAACCTTTCCAACACAGAACTTAATTCTTCTTCCCAGACACTTCTTGAATCTTGAGAATGGTCTCAATTTTGTTATTTCCCCCAAAAAGATTCCGGTTGAAGATATCATTTGTAGCATAGAAGAAAGCATTAAACATCTTCTCGAAAATGAAGCTGAGGAGGTGCGAAAGAGCTGTGCCCATACTTTAAGGAGAGCTAAACCACCAAAACCTAACATTTCCAATGAAGAATACAGGGCCATCAAGGAACTTAGAAAGAACGATCAAATTGTCATCTTGAAGGAAGATAAAGGAGGAGCCATAGTTATCCTCAATAAATAAGACTATGTGGCAAAGATGAAAACCCATTTGGATCTAAGTGGCTGCTATAAAAAACTCCATAAGAATCCTCTCTGTCGCATTACAAAAGAAGTTGTGGAGACCATTAATAAATCATCCATAGATGATGAAATAAAGAAAAAACTCCTTACTTCTGATCCTTTGATTCCTAGGATATATGGACTTCCCAAGATCCACAAACCAGGTATTCCTCTTCAGCCCATAGTATATACCATAGGCTCCCCTACCTATAGGATTTCCAAATACCTTGCAAACAAATTGAATCCTTTAGTAGGGAACACAAGCTCCTTTATCAAAGATTCCTCATTCTTCATTGAGAAAATAAAAAACTGACATTTGGATGAGAATGAGCTACTCCTAAGCCTGGATGTCATATCCCTCTTCACAATGATTCCCATAGACGAGGTAATCAAAGTCATTGAGAACCTTACTGACCATGAAATAGCTGAGTTGGTAGGATTATGTCTTAAATCCACCTTTTTCAGCTTTCAAGGAGAGCTTTATGAACAAACGTGCGGGGTAGCCATGGGCTATCCTCTCTCACCAATTATAGCCAACCTCTTTATGGAAAACTTCAAACAAAAATCTCTATCCACAACACATCTAAAACCTGAGTGGTGGTCAAGGTATGTGGATGACACATTCTTAATTTGGGCACATGAAAGAGACAAGTTGGGTAATTTGTGGATCACCTTAATGAAAAATCTAACTCCATTAAATTTACAATGGAGTTGGAGGAGAGTAATTTCCTACCTTTTCTTGATACACTAATTATCAGAAAACAAGACGGGGGTGTATCTCATAAGGTATACAGAAAGAAAGCCCACACTGAGCAATACCTTCATGCTCTTTCTCATCATCATCCACAACAAAAAACGAGAGTTATGAATACCTTGATCACCAGAGCCATTAGGATTTCAGATATAGAGCACTTAGAAGCTAAAAAAGAACACTTGGATAATGTGTTCTTAAGTAATGGCTATGACTTAGACCAAATCAGGAGATATTTTTCCAAAACGGAAAAATCCAGGCGCCTTAAAGAAAAGAAGGTAGGTGAACACAAGGATTTTCTTCCTTACAATCAAGGCGTGACAGACAGGATTGCAAAACACTTGAAGAAGAAAAGTATCGACTTTGTGTTCTCACCCCTAAAAAACATCAAAAAGCTCCTGAAAACAGTCAAAGACCCCATTGACCCTTCCCTAAAAAGGGTGTTTGCATGATTCCATGTGAATGTGGGAAGGCCTATATCGGTGAAATAGGGAGATCCATCAAAGTAAGAGTGAAAGAACACTGTGCAGACATCCGAATAAATAGAACGCATAAATCTGCTTTAGCCCAACACTCCCATGGCACAAAACACCTAATTAGGATAGAAGACATGAAATTTCTGTCTCACGTTGATAGTTGGTCCTTAATAAGGATCAGGGAGGCTATAGAAATCGTAAAACACCCGAACTGTTTGAATAGGGATGATGGCCTGACCATCAATACGTCGTGGCTCCTTAACCTTTCTCAATTAAGCCAACCAAACTAATTATTCTCCCTATTAACAAAACCTAAAAAGTTAAAATAAAAGTTAATTGAACATTTAGTTTCAACCTTGAATTAAAAAACTTTTATTAAAATTTAAATCTTATTTTTAAAAATAACTATAATTAAATAAAACAATACTAAAAACCTAACTTAAAATATTAAAAACTTAACTTAGGCTTATAAAAATTATAACTCTAAATAAATATCAATTACATAACAATTTTATACAAACATTTAATGAAATTTTAAATGGGATAAATTAAAAAGTTAATATAACCATAATAACCTTTCAATAACTTAGATTTATAAAAATTATAACTCTAAAAAAACATCAATTACATAACAATTAAAAAATATTTAATTATAAATTAATAAAAACTCATAAGTTAAAAAGTTAATATAACCATAATAACTTTTCAATAACTTTCTTAGAAAAACTTTATAATAACACTAAATGATTCTAATATAAATTAAAAAAATTTAAATTTAATAATTAAAAATTTCATTAATATCTTTATATAAACATTTTAAAATTAAATTAAAATTAAAAACATTTTATGACATTAAAATTAAAAACATTTTATAACAAAAATTAAAATTAAATTAAAATAAAAAAACATTATATAAGCTTAACTAAAATGTAAAAAAATAAAATTTTATATTAAAAAAATAAAATTTTAAATTTATATAAAAAAACATGTTAAAAAACCTTTGTGAAATTAAATTAAGTCAAAATAAAAAAATTCACTAAAATTAAAAACCCTAGCTGTCGGCTTCCTATTACGAGTCCATATTTATATGAAGTGAGATTCATTGATCATCTTAGGCATCGTTTATGTCTTGAAGATGAGCCAAGGATGGCTTTAAACGTCGACAATATACCATTACCTACCGCAGATTCTCCACAAGATGCCATTAGCAATCATTGTGGATTCTCAGCCAAAACTATGTATGGTTCTTGTTTAAGTGTTCGATTCAGGATATAAGATGATTTTTCCTTCCACATCAAGTTCTGGTAATATCGTTTGAACTGGTAGCTTGTCACCAATTACCTTCTTTAAACATGAAACATGGAAAACTGGATGGACTCATGAAGATGGAGGTGGTTCCAATTTGTAGGCTATACTACCAATATTTTGTAGCACCTCGTAGGGTCCATAGTATTTAGGTGATATTTATTATCCTTCTTGGTGTTATCCAGGGACATCTGTTTATATGGTTGTTGTCTTAAAAACAACCAATCCCCCACATCAAATCTTTGTTCACTGTGGTGTTTATCTGCTTGTTGTTTCATTTGATTCTATGCAGATTCAGGTTGTCCTTTAAGAGTTGAATAACTTGTTGTTGATGCTCCATGTGGAATTCTATTTCTTGAACCTTAGAGAGGTCTCTTAGTGAATATGTGATGGATGGTGTATGATAGCCATAAAGTGCCATAAACGAGGTAATTTTTGTTTATGTATGGAAGGAAGTGTTATACCACAATTTTGCCAAGAGTAACCACTTGACACATTGTGTTTGTTTATCAGCTACAAAACATCGAAGATACCCTTCCAAACATTTGTTCACTATATCCATTTGTCCATTCGGTTGAGGATGATAAGATGATCTATCAGCTAGTTGAGTACCCAAATAAGAAAATAATTATGTCCAAAAGTTGGCAGTCAAAATGGGACCCTTGTCACTTACTATAATATTTGGATTACAGTGTAGTTTTTGGACTGTCTCCATAAAAGCATTGGCGACTATGCTAGCTTTGAAGCGGTGAGATAGTGAAAATAAGTGTGCATATTTAGTAATTCTATCAACAACCACCATGATGACACTCTTTCCTTCATAATTTGGTAAACCTGTGATAAAATACAAATAGACCTATATCCATCGTTGGCTTGGAATGGAAAGTGGTTGCAGAAGACATGGGGTTTTAATTGTTTCCACTTTATTTTGTTGGAAAACCAAACATTATGTCACAAATTTTCGAATATCAGTTTTAAGACCATCCCAAAAAAATATTTCTTTACCTTGTGGTAGGTTTTTAAGAAACCAGAGTTCCCTCCTAATAGTGAGGAGTGAAATTCCAAAAGTACCTTTTTCGTGAGATGGGAACAATTACAAATATATAGGTGATCCTTGTACCATATCAAGTCATCTTTCTAGATAAATGTATTAGAGGTATTGGGATCTTATTGCAGATTTTGAATGAATGTCCATATTTCTTCAGCATTCTTCCATTCATCCCTTAATTTGGTTATCCAATCTGGTTGGATGATGGAGACAACATAGAATAAGGCTTCAAGAATCAACATCCTCATCTTTCGTAGAGAGTGCATCTGCCACAAAATTTTGATTCCCCTTTTTGTATATAATTTCAAATTCATATCTCAACATATTTTTCACCCATTTTTGTTTCTCTTTTGAAGATAGCCTTTGTTCCAAGAAATATTAAGACTATCATGATCGATTTTAACCTTGAAATGTATTCCTATGAGGTAGGGGCGCCATTGCTTCAGGGCATGTTGTATGGCCAACATTTCCTTCTCATAAATTGGATTTTGTAAGTTCTTTCCCTTGATTGGATGACTTGTAAAAGCTATCGGGTGTCCTTCTTGCATTAGTACATATTCAATGCCATTTCCTGAAGCATCACATTCCACAATAAAGGTTTTTGAGAAGTCTAGTGTGGCCAAAACAAGAAATTTGCACATTGCCTCTTTGAGTTGTTGAAAATATTGAGTTGCGTCTAGAGTCCAAGAAAATGCATCTTTCTTGAATAATTATGTTAGAGGCACTGCTATTATTCTATAGTTTCAAACAAACTTGTGGTAGTACCCTGTTAGACCTAATAATCCTTGAACATTCTTTAGGGTTTTTGGAATCAGTCAATCCACCATGGCTTTAATTTTGTTAGGGTCTACCTAGACTCCTTAATGAGATACAATATGACCCAAATACTCTACCTCCTTTACCCCAAACAAACATTCTGATGGTTTTGCATATAGTTGTTTCTCCTTTAGTGGTTGTAGTACCCTGTCAACATGTTGAACATGTTCTTCGCAAGACTTTCTATAGATTAGTATATCATCAAAGAATACTAGCACAAATTTTCTAAGGAAAGGTTTTAAAATGGAATTCATCAAACCTTAAAATGTGGAAGGCACATTTGTGAGAACAAATGACATGACCAAAAAATCATAATGAACTTCATGAGTTCTAAATGTAGGTTTTTGGATGTCTTCATCCTTCATTCGAATCTCATGATACTTGGAATGAAGATCCAACTTTGTGAAGAAAACTAGTCCATGCAGTTCATCTAACAATTCATCAATGACGGGAATGGGGAACTTATCTTTAATGATGATATTTTTATCTCTCTATTATTAGGATACATATTCCATGATCCATCTAGCTTGGGTATCATTAAAACTAGTGTCGAGTAAGAACATTGTCTAGGACTAATTATGCCAATCTCTAACATTTCAGCAACCATATGTTCATTTCACTCTTTGGCCATAGGGGTATATGTAAGGTCTGATGTTAAGAGGAACACTTCTTGAAATTAAGTAAATAGCATGATCAAAATATTGAATAGGTAGAATACCTTTTGGAATATCTTCAGATACCTTATAATGCTTATTAATGACCCTTGGAGATCTGGGGATATAGGAAACTTCGATGTTTGCACATATAATGAGAATAATTGTGCAAATTATCTTGATGTCCCTTTTTCATCAATTTTTTCATGCCATTAGAGATTATCAGCTTGCTTGGTTTCCCCATGATACCATTTAACTCATATTATTTTCCTTCCCATGAAAATTTCATGAAAAGTTTTTGAAAATTAAAAGCCATTGTTCCCAATGATTGTAACCATTGGACCCCTATGACAACATCAACACCACCCATTGGGATAGAAATAATTGGACTATTCAATACATATTACCCCATAGTAAGATTTATATTATGGCATTTCCATGAGAAATTTATAGTTCCTCCATTTGGAATCATTACTTGAAAATTTCGTGCTGGATATACAAAGCAATTAAGAACTTTGGCTAATTTACAGTGAATGAAATTACAAGTACTACCGGAATCAATCAACACTATTACCTTCTTATTTTTTATATATCTTTCGATTTTCATAGTTTCAGGAGTGTTAATTCCATCCGATGCATGGCAAGATACGACGGGAGTAATTTCTTCTAGAGTTGTCTCTTCTATTTCTTCATCTTGAGATGGTTAATTTTATTTTGGTTCTTCCTCTTCACAATCTATGTAGAATAATTTATTCTCACTGCACTTATGCCCCTTACTATACTTGTTGTCACAATTAAGCATAAGCCTTTTTATTTTCTTTCATATAGTTGTTGGGGTGCAAACCTTTGAGGTGGTTTAGAAGCATGACCATTATTCTCTCTGTATGTATTGAAGGTGGTATTTCTAGTAGTCATCACCATGTTTTTACTTTCAACCTTCCTTGACACCATGAAATCCTTCTCTAGGGATGGTGGTTCAAAGAGACGCACCTCATGTTGAATGTTATCCTTCAAGGTTCCAATAAAGAGATCCAACAATTTACCTTCTGAAATATTCTTCACTCTAAGACTTCACTTCTAAAACTGTTTGATGTGTTCTGTAACTTGAGTTTTTTGTTTGATATTTATCAACTGGTTAAAGAAGGCGTTGTTGTTAATATCCCCATAATGTGTAATCAATTCGTCAGTGAATATAGACCAAGAGATAATAGATTTCTTTTTACGATCATGTTGGTCCGAAGGAAATATAGGAAAGATTCAGTTAGAATTCTTCCCAAGTATGAAAAGAGTCGGGTCACAAGAAGTAAAAGGAGCTGTGACATAAGTAGAGAAGGAAGAACAAAAGAAGGAAAAGACAGAAAAGGATCTGCGACAAAAGAAGTCGCAGAAGGAAGGAAGGATAAGGTAGAAGAAGTAGTAAGGAAGGAAGATGTGACATAAGGGGAACACAAGCAGACAAATAAATAGCTAAGGAAAGAAGTAGCCAAAGAGGAAGTTGCGACAACATAATAAGAGAGTTCACAATAGAAGAGAAGCCATGATAGAAGGGAAGGATGCGAAAGGAAATATGCGATGAAATAAACCATGTCAGAAGGTGTGTAGTGATGCAATGAGCGACAGTTCAGAAATATCATAGGTACAAGGTCAGCTAGAGCCAACATAAGCCACACGTATGAAAGTATCTTTGTAATTCAGGTTTTTAGTGCCTATTGACAAATGTCGCTAGAATAGGAAAGACAACATGTTGGCTAACTGCATGAAGTTGGCTAAGAGTGACATGTAAGATTCTATAAAAGGAGGATCCAAAGTTGTATGTGGGTTAGCCTTTGGTCATTTCAGATATTGGATAACTAGCTCCTAATCATTTGGCTTCTGGTCATGTGTTAGCTTCTTTAAGTTGTGTCATATGTTAGTGTGATGATTCGTAGAGAGGAGTCAAAAAAACCTACAGCTGAGTGCACCGAAGTGTAGAAGAGATTGTGTCAATCCAGACTATGTGTGGATTGGCAGTAGAGTCATAGAGGAAGTTGAGTCGATCTACGATGTGTGCGGATCATCAGTAGAGTTAAGTACATAAGGAATAATGATAGAAGACCAGAGATCCTGAGAGGATAAATAAGTATGTATAGATAAGAAATAAAGATCTAGAACATAGTATGTATCTTAGTGCACAAACAAATTGGTACCATACAAATTGATTAGGTCCTAAATATAAGGATGCAATAGTTCCCTTTTGCAAAGTTGCACCTAGTGTAGATCAAAGAATTGCTCCATCTAAAATATCCATGTCATTGGATCCTTGCCATCAAAATTTTTCATGTCAATATTGGGAATAAATTAGTTCTTTGGAATTGAGTTGAACCCATGATGATATAGTGAACCATCATATTTCAGAGAGTCAAACTTATGATTCTCCAATTGTTTTTCAATTTTCTCCATACATGATTGGAATAAGTCCCCTTTTTCCTCTTTATCCTCTTGTTGAGGAATAAATATATGTTTTATATCCTTCATCATTTCCTTCAATTCATGAATATCTTATTTACTAGCCATCTCATTGGCCATCTTTACTATATCCCATTTTCTATCCATTACCTTGAGATCGTATTTACTAGCCATCCCCTTGAAATCCTCTTTAATGCCCATCCCATTGAGATCCTCTTACTAGATATTTTTTTCAATTACTTCTCTATATCACTTTTTTGGTTCATCAATTGAGTATACATCCCTTCCTTTCTACTCCATTCCTCAAAATTTTCACTTAACTGAGTCAAGTCATGTCTTAATTATTCATTTTCTTCATATGTCGAGGATGAATACTTGGTTTGTTTTCTTGGAGTGTGATTTTTTCCACTTCCTTTTGGTGGTATTTTGAACAATATAAATATATCTCAAACCATAGGTTTCACCAAAATAGATCCTTCTACTCAAAGTTATTCAAATTGAAAGCAACGTACATTTTTTCAAACCTAATTAGGAGATTGTTTAGTGGCCGACTTGGAGCTGAATTAAATATGTGAATTCATATCCTCTAGGTCTTAAACTTAATCTTGTGGTAACATGATATTTCCTCATTCTGATGCTCCATTTCTGACAAAATTTGCATGTTCCAATACAAATTTATTGCAAATCTCCCAATTTTTTTTTCCAGAAGATCAAACTTGTACGGTATGACATGTCAAATATTTCATATATGAGGCTCAAAACCCTACCACATATACTTTGATCTGTATTCATCTGATACAATTGGTATCATTCAATTTGGATCTTAGATACTCCAGATATAGCAATTTTCCCTATAACACCCGTTAGAGACTAGATTTTAGGATAGTAAAAAACCCTAATTTATTGAAGGTATAACTTTGAGACTGTAATGAATCAAGATATTAAGTGTTTACCACAAATTTTTTGTCCTATTTTGGAAGCGGGTTTTGAGTTTATCTCTTTGAATAATTGTAGAAAAAAAATTATAGCGAAAATTCTAAGATCACTTGTTTTGAAGAAGTTAGACCCGAGAAAAGAGCTCTGATACCAAATGTTATGCAACCAAGTCCCACAAATACCATAAAATAGTAGAAATACACCAGAAGAAATTAATCCATTCCTTAAATATGAATAACATATATGAGTATAAATCCTCTTCGAGGGAGGAACCTCCTTACACAATGTACTAAGTAAAAAAGACAAAACAAGATACAATGATGACTAAAATGAGAATATCTCCTTCATATATATAGGAGGAAAAGGTGTACAATAACAACTAATAGACCCAATCCAACATTAATAATATGTAATGCACCACAATATAGGGGGTAATGCACCACTCTATAGGGGGTAATGTGCCATCCTTAAGGCTTAACATATTTACTAACTTTCCATGGTTTGTAGATATTGCTAACTACTTGGCTACAAGAAAAAATCTAGCAAATCTCTAGGCGAAAGAGAAACAAAAGAATATTAGGAAAATTAATCAACATTCATGGGTCAAAGGCTACCTCTTTTACACTAGGTTGGATATTATAATCTAGTTTTGTGTTAGAGAGGAAAGAATTATGACATCCTAAGAACTTGTAACGATGAGACCTATGGAGGACGCTTAAAAAAAAGAGTATTGCTTATAAAGTGACACATCCCTGGTATTACTGTTGCACAATGTTTTGAGATTCTTGAGAGTACACGAGAAGTTGTGATGGTTGTCAAATAATAGGGTGGCCTATCTAATAAAACAAAATGGCACTTCATACCCAACTCATGATAGATTTCTTAGAAAAGTGGTATTTGGACTTTGTAGGGTCTATTCACCCTCCTACATCTTGACAAAATGCCTATAGCATAGTTTGTACCAAGTGTTTTACTAAATGGGTATAGGCTAAAGCAATCCCAAAATCCATAGAAAAAGTGGTAGCATATTTCCTCTATAGGGAAATATTCATCTAATTTCGGGTACCACATGATATTATCATAGATGGAGTAGCATGATTCACCTCCAAATACATTCAGACCAACAAAGGAAATATCATATCAAGCACGGGGTAACCACACCATACCATCCACAGGACAAGAGGAAAGTGGAAGGCACCAACAAGATTCTAGAATCTAAATTAACCAATATTTTCCAACTACATATCAGATATTGGGTTGATAGAATCCCATAAGAAATTTGGGATAACTGTACTACATGGTGAAACACCATGGGTTCTACTCCTTGTGAAATTGTATACGATAAGCATGTTACTCTCCTCATTCAATTGAAAGTGAATACATTAAGGACTACACTACAACTAGGAATGGACTTATCAGAAGAACAATAGAACCATCTGAACCAAATCAATGAGTTGAATGAACTTCACCAAGCCACTCTACATAATTATTTTGTTGTTAAAAAATATAGAGATAAATGGCATGACCAACTCATTAAGTAGAAAAAGTTTCAGGCAAGAGATTGGGATCTTCTATATGATTCCTACACTTTTAAGGATTTTAAAGGAAATCTTTCCACCCATTGGATAGGACCATATGAAATTGAAATTCTATATGACAACGGGTCAATGAATTTGTGTACCATAATTAACATTATTGTTTTCATAGGCTTGATTAATCTTAAGTATTTTTATATGAAAACCAGTGTAATTTTTATGTACTCGGCGTACGTTTCCAACTGTTAAGCAAAGTCCATTATCAGGAAGAATTGTTAATTATGGACTTTGCTTAACAGTTCGAAATGTACGTAGGGTACATAAATATTACACAAGTTTCCATATAAAAATACTGAAGAAGAATTTGTGTACCATTGACAAATATTGGATTCATTTTATGGCCAATGGTTATTGCTTGAGACCATATATGAAACCTTTTTCTAAGGATACATTCATTCATAATATTGTGGCTTGTTTATGAAATAAAGATATGAAGTTTTTTGGTGCAAGGATATGCCATCTGTATCTACAATAAAGTGACTTCTCAATCAAATGATCAAAAAAATGATATAATAATTTGAATGTGAGACTTTCTTTGGGGCACAGTTGGACAAGTATTATTTGAAAACCATCCCTCTGCTGAATAATATTTAATAATAATAATAATAATAAAGAGGAAAATAAAAAAAAGGATAATTTTCAACTTGATATCTTGTTCTATTGCATCTTGTTGGCACCATAGTGATGCTTTGCTACATGAATTTATGTTGCTACAGAAACCTGTATTGTTGTAGAATCCTCAACTACTACAATTTTTTTACATAAACTCATGTTGCCACATATTCTTATATTGTTGCATGGCCTTCTGCTACTACAAATCATTTTGGAACTCTATACCCTTTTGTTTCTATAGTGCCTTCTATATATGGTGATGTCCTTGTCGACTGCTCCACTCCTTTGCTACAAAAAAATGGTCTATTGCACAAATATTAAACTTGATATAGAAGACCAGAGTGCTACAGATGCTTCCATGATCATTATTATCAATTTTCTACACATACTCACTTAATTACCCAATATCCCCATCTCTTCTCAGGTAGGAAAAAGTATGTATCTCCTCTTATTTCAGTAATCAATTAATGCGATAATTGTTTCAATAATACCATGCCAATTTGACACACCCTCATTTTTCCATATGCTCAAGGGCGAGAAAATATATTCAACTATGGGGGGATGTTATAGTTAGTAGATCTCTTCACTATATTTACTAGAGAGCTACTAAATTGAGAACATACTATGTGAATCATTTGCATGTATGGTATTTGTGGATCATCAAATATGACATAATGACATGATTCTATGGAAATTATGAAGTTGTGATCCACGAAAATTGAGACAAATATATGATTATTCCTTTTTTTGAAAAAAAATAACTTTCCTATTTTATCAACCCAATTTGTCTGTTGAAGGTTTCTTCCTATCATTATTTTTTTCCTTAGTTTCCTAGTCTCACAATCCTGCTTCATGAATTAAAATCCTAGCACAATGGGAAGACATTTGACCAGAATTGAACCATAAAACATTTAACTGATAACCAAGGACCCATAAGTGTTGAGGATTTTTAAATAAGCAGGATGGATGGTATACTTTTAAAGGTTGTGGGAAGGTGATAGGGACATTGTGATGGAGATCACATAGTTTTATAGCTCATGAGTTGCAAAAGTCATGGGATTGAGGATCCAAGTGAATGAAGAGATAATTATGAAGGTAATGGGATTAATACAAACTGGTGACAAATGGTTTGAGTGAAGAGTGTCGATAAAAATGGTTCATGGAGAATTATTTTTGGTGGGTGAGCCAATAAGAGGAACATAAAAAGGAATATAGAGGGTATATCTTCTCCTACCATGGACATAAGTAGCCATTTGCATTCAAAAATTTCTCACCTATGAAGGTAGGTACATTCTATTGTTTGGTTATAATTTTAAACTATTGACATGTTTGAGACACCATAAATGCATTAATATTTCACATTACCTCTTCAATTGTTGTATAACCTCTTGACCTTGAACTATCAAACATAAAATAAAATCATAGAAGGGAACAATATTCCAAGACAAGAGGTGGTGTCTAAAGACATTGTTACAACACTTAAGAACAATGCATTATGATTAGAGAATCATAATGCATAATGTGTTAATATTTTAAAATTTGTTATGCCAAAAAATGAGGATCATTGGAAGAATAACAAGCACATCAGAACAAAAGAGAACATAAATATTTATCCTAGGAAACCCTCGCTAGGGAGAAAACCCAACAACACTTCCTCAATATAGACTTCAAACAAGTACAATGTAAGTTCCAAAGATAATTCTAAACCGCTACCTCCCTCTAAGATGGACTAGCCCTGTTAAATTTTGTGAAGCTAGACCCTCAGGCCTAAATGAAATAAAATGTGAAAGAAGATTGTAGTAGAGAGAGAAGCAATTCAATAAAATATGATCAATTATTCATGGAAAAATTAACACACATTAGACAAAAAATTGGAAGAATTACATTAAATCCATTAATCAGTAAATAATATGTAATACAATGGAGTTACAAATGGGAGAATTCGAATGTTTTAGATAGGATTTGAATCTACCAACCTGAATTGACTCTAGAGCTAACTCGACGTGGGAAAATCACCACTAGAGCTTAGTAATGCAACTCCGGATCACTGAATCAATTCAAAACAATTTAGTTGATTGAGTTAGGTGAGAAAAGGTGCCCTACTTTCCTCAAATTATGCAAAGTGGGGATAGGATTACTGAGAGTGAACTAGATGATGGGAATGGAAACATAAATGAACACAACTGAACACCGACTAGGGTCAACTACTAGTAGAAATCATAGTGGGTTCCTAAATTGTAGGGATTGGTCCTTGGAACTCCTAAGCTCATTCAAACTATCTCATTGAGTGGTGGGTGGCCTCCAGGTGAAGTGGCAATGACCTCCTAAGATAGGAAAATACAAATAGACTAAGATGATCAAGGGACGATTAAAAAATAATCCTAACAACCCCCCCCCCCCTGTTAATAATAACTTGGACAACCTGGGCTTTGGAAACTAAGACCAAAGGTCACCCATACAATCTAAATGCAAAAAATGATTGCTTAACAAACCGAGGAAATGGGGAAAACCTCATGGGACCCCCCCTCCCCCTCCTAGAAATAAGCAGGAAAAAATAGGATCATGATTTCACAAGAAGATGAAAAATAATATTCTTGAGTAAAAACTTGTGAAAATATTTCTGCAATCTGCATCTCCATGGAGTAATAATGCAGCGTGATGGTTGTTATGTGCACTAATTTCTTGGTGATGTGCATGTGAACCTCTCCATATTCTTCCAATCCAATGATAGATAGGAGAATAAATGTTTCCTTTATCTCTTGTTTCTGGAGGAAGAGTGACAAGATCCAATTTATTATTTAGTGAGCATAATTGTTGATCAGAGCTTACCATCATGTAGCATGTGTCTGGGAGTTTGTAGCACCTCTATAGAAGAAGTGAATTTACTTGACATAATAGAAGGCTCTCTTTTGAAACTAAGATCTTTTTCTCCTCATGTCATATGAATCTCCACTCATCTTTTGAGCCACCTCAATAAACTTTTGAGCCCACTTAGGCATAGGATTGGGAGTATGGACTAGATATGGATCTGGCTCCAATTGAACTTCATATTCAGTTTCATAAACTGATTCAACTTGGTCCTCTTCTTTGGATTCTAAATTTGAAACATTAATCGAAACATTATCATATGAAAAAGGTTTAGGTAGAATGGTTTTACCTTCCCTTTCAAATGGTATCTAATATTGCATTGGATCTTAGTATGGAAAAAAGTGTGAGAATCGATATGCCTTGAAGGCATGGTGTGCAACAAATTTCACTATAAGATTCCTAGTTGATATATTTGAGATCTCCACTGAGTCGAGACCAAATACAACTCACTTTGGTGAGCATGTATGAGTCATGTGGTAGACAGACAACAAATTTGTTGCTAAGGATGGAACATAGAGTGCGTTCTTGAACACTCCATGCTCTAATTTTGATGATGATGGTTAACGTCTTCTGAGACCAAACTTTGGTCTATCGGACCTAAAAAAGAGAACTAATTAGTTTGCTGTAAAGTTATATTTCTATTCTCAAAGAGCTTGGAAAGAAGCGTCCCGATCTTACTATAATTTTGACAGGATAAAAGGCTAGGAATGTCGGTATTGCAACAAATATTATGAAACTGGGATCTAATGTGGGTGTACGCAGGGCACTCTAAGAGGAAGTGATTTTCATATTCAATGTTCTTACTCTCACAAAGGTGGCAGATCCTTTCTACCCATGGTGTTTTAGGGACTGTCCAACGACCAGTTTCACTATGGAGCTCATGCGAGTTCGTTCTTATCTTAGCTATTTGAATTTTTTTCTTAGTACTGATTAAAACAGAGAGATAATTTTGATCTTCTAGAGTAGGGTTGATGACCTCCTTATAATATCTTAATTTTATTTTAGCCTCTAAATCTTTCTCACACCACAATTTTTCTTTAAACTTAGAAGAAATAATATTTTTAATGTTATTAATATTCTGCAAAGCAACATTTTCATCGATCTCCTAGTGATTTAACCAAGACCTGGTATCTTTATACCACCCATGCTTGAGCCTTAAGTGGTTTTGGCTAGAGTTTAAAGCTAGCTTAGGGAGTCTATGGTCTCCCATGTTATTGATTTTGTTCTTGTATAATAGGAGTCTAGTCATAGCTAGGCTCTCGATGGGGGAAAGACCCACTTCTAGAAGGAGAATAGGATAGGGTGTATTGTTTTTTATTTTGAGGTTATAAGTTATAAAACGCTTCTGGATTTGCTCGATCTTTCTCTAGGATTCTCTAGAGATGCTGCAACCCCAAACCTCACACCCATACAAGATAACAGGAGTGACTAGAGTTTCAAAAAGGAGCTTCTTTTTATCCCACATCATGAGGTTTGCAGCTTTACAGTTATTTTCAAGACCAAAGTAAGCTTTCCACCCTCCGTTAATCCTTTTATTAATGCTATAGTTCCAGTTGAGCTTGTGATGAATATCAATTCCTAGGTACTTGTAAGAAGACACTTCCTCCAAGTTGCTATTGTCATACATAAAATTAGCATATGTATCATTCTTGGATTTGACAATCATAACGTTTGTTTTGTCAGTGTTAACAGTCATACCCATGTTAGAGTAGAAATCTTTGATGAGTCGAAGCTGCTTATCAAGATCAGAAGAACACCTTGCCATAAGGACAATATCGTCAGCATAAAGGAGAAGGATGATGACTATTCCAGCTAAGATCGTACCAGCACAACCTGCTTCTTCTAAAAAACCCTCTAACTTATCAATGTAAACGCCAAAAAGGGTAGGGGAGAGGGGGAAACCTTGCTTAACTCCGATATTACACTTAATATCTTTCGAGCACCCCTCATTTCTTTTATTGAACCCTTACCTTCATCTTGGATTTGAGTGTCATCTCCCATGTGAATACTTGGACCATAAGTAAGTTGTAATGAAGAGAATGATTCTTTGGATGAAACCATGTGATTGGAGGATCCTGAATCAATGAGGATGCTTGAAATCAAAGAATCAAAGCATAAACCTATGAATTCTTATTCAGTAAACACTTATCCAAGCATGAAAAAGATAAAAAAAATGGAAAAGATAATAGGAAACACATTCACATAAAGGAAAGAAGTAAAAACTGCAAAATAAATAACACAAGAATCTCTGGTAGAAAACCTTCTTGGATCTGAAATATTTTTATTAATCTTGAAGCTCTCTTACAAAAATTAGTTCTTTCTCACGGGTTCCAACCCTCATTACATTGCAATATGTTGCTTAAATACATCCAAAAATGCTCCTTGATATGATAACTGCTTACATATTAAAAATAGGTGAATGTAACTTCCATATTACACTTGTCAATCGACTCCTAACAAACTAATCATTAAAATCTATTACATTTTTCAAAACAAAACTTGTCTTCAAATTGGCTCAAGCCTTATGATGAACTCTTCACTGATATATTTTATATTTCTTCCTGCCAATTTTTTCTATTGTTTACATTGGTCTATAGATGGCAGCTCTAGATTCACCATATATTTCTCCAACACTCTTAATTCCACATGATCTACATATGAGATAGGTGGCAACTAGGTACAAACTGTCCTGAATGTATTAATTAACTCAAAATCCACTACCAACTTATCAATTATAGTTTTCCTGACAAATATTGAGTCATGTATTCAAAATTTTTGTGATCTAATATAGATATGACTAATAATGCCCGATACTCTGATTGGGACAAAAAGTTTCCCTCTTCTTCCCAAAAACAAGGCAAACCTTTTAGAAAAAGAGACAAAAATAAGCCTTTAAAAATCTTTATTTGATGCCACATTATATCAATCTTGGATTACACAGTTTCTATGTGCTGATGTTTTCCCACCACTTTTCTATCCTAGGTGATCATTGTAATCCTATCCTTGATACCCATTGTCCTCAAATATTCTTCATACAGAGTATTTAGGAAATTTATTGTGTTTTTGGTTTTGTCCATTGAATTTTTATTCAAGTCCTCTTTCACTGTAGTACAAATTTGTTTAGCAGCATTTATTACCATCTCCTCTCCTGAATATAATTTAAATAAGGTCTGATCTTAGTGGCTTCTAATATCAAGATATCCCAAAGGAGATGTCTAGCTCATTGTACTGGTAACTGACATGTTAGCTGCTTCATTAATTTCTCATTTTTATCCATCAATTCTCTATTTTTTTTCTCCAATGTTTTCCTCTCTTCTTCCTTTTTCTTGATTGCATCAGCCAAATTTTGATTCTGACTTTTTAAACCAATAATTTCTAAGTCTCTTAAACTCACCTGTGACATAGCCTTTACAATAGTTTCAATATTTGTTTCTGTAGTAGGTTGAACTATTTGTATTTCGTCTTCCTTGTTTTTATCGTCTTTTTCCTTTTCTAAAATCAACTGATTTTCATTCAAAACATATATCTATGCAATTAATAAACTTCTTTATTTTTCCCTTTTATTTTTCTCTTCAGCAAGATTCAATAGCTTTGACTTACTCTCACTCATCTCCTGGGTTAGCGATTCTTTCTCTTTTTGTAATTCAGTTAATTAGGAATCCTGAATTAACTGGATTGTAGGGATGTTTAAATTCTTCTTTAACACTTGAATGATATTTTCTTTCTCAGCCAGTATCTTTTGTGTCACCTCTCCTTTATTTGCTTCACTATCTATGGCAAACAAATCTCCATGAAGCTTATTTATTTGTTTCTGGTGCACTTTGTTTTCCACTTTCTCCTATTTCAATTGTTTTTTTTTTGGATAATGTGGATCACAGTTGGATACTTTTAGAGTATCCTTCATCAAGTCACTATAGATGACTTCCCTAGTCTGTTTATGTAAATGAATCATATCAAGAATTGGGATGGCCTTCAAATTCAATCTCATCTCAGTTATTCTGTTCATGGTAGAAACTGCTAAATATAAAGTATTTTTGGTATGATCTTTAACAATGACCAGTGAGATCTCCTTGCTTGATATATTCCTGACTTCTGAGTATAGTTTTGAGGATAATTTTGAATATATATCCATGTACTTCTTATACTGGTCATACAAGTCAGTTATGGATTTGGATTTATCACTTGATGCTTCTTGTACCTATGAAAACTCATATTCTTTTATTTCAAAGGTTGGGGCTTTGACCTTTCCTTTTCCTTTCTTATTTTCAACTTCAATTACCTCTACCAATTCTCTTTCATACTTGGTCTTTTGTCTTTTAAATGTTTCTGAATTTTTTTCTTCCTCTGTCTCCATGGCCTCTGAATGAGTTCTCTTACCTAGCATTTCTAATTTGCTTGGAGTGGGAGTTATTACTTCTATTGTTTTATTATAGCCAAGGGATTTTCCTATAAAACCTCTTCATATTTCATATGTATTTGATATTCCATCCAATCATATCTTTTAGCTAATCCTTCCACTACCCGATGCTCAAATGCCTTGTTCTTGTTCAGTTACCACCTTTGTGAAATAACATGGTGTGGATCATAATTGACTGCAATATATTTCTTAAAATTCAACTCTTGCAGCAGAATTTCAACTATAGGGAGTGCAACTTTATTCTTAATAATGAATGGCCCATCTACCCATGGAAACTTAATCTCAGAGGCCTTTTTAAAACTAATAAAATGTTCATTCTCCACAATTAGATTTTGTCTTATAAATTCCATGGAAAAAACTCTAGGATTTAGTAATGTTGGTAGGACATATGGTTCATGAACAAAACCATACACCCTAATTATAGTATTCTCTTCTAACATAAAACATTCCCCCATCTGTCTATTAGGAGAAAACTGTAGATATTCTTGCATCTCTAGTAGCACTATGGGTAATTTATTCTAAAATAATACTTTATACACTTCTGCCATTAAAAGGTTCATGTATTTGAAAAACTCATTACTGATTTCTGTAGTAAGTACCATCTCTGGGAGATGCAATTTTTCCTCGTTGAAAAATAGAAACATTCTAATAAGGTATGACTTAAACCTGAATTGTTTAGTAGTGTGGAAATTCACTAGCTGAGAATGGATGGTTTCAGCTAGGAATTCATCAAATTTAAGGCAATGGGGTTGATGGGACTGGGATTCTAACTGAATCACACTTAATTTGAAAAACAAAGTCATTAATATCTTAGGGACAAATATGCTTGTGTCTATACCTAAACATTGACTCAGCACTGAAATAACTAGTTTTGACTCTTCATTAAACATGTTGATATCTAGGGGAAAGGGTTGGTTAGAAAGGGATACAACAGTTCTAAAGCATCTAGAGAAAAATGGTTGCTTCTCTTTAATGGCTGCATGCCTAAATAACTGAATTAGGTATTCCTCTAAAAATTCCCCTCGACTCTAGGTGAATGAGGGTGGGACTACAAGAGAATCTCAGACAACAAGGGAATTTACAAGGCAGAGAATTTTGGTTTTAACAAGGTCCATTATTACTCTCTCAGAGGAGGAGTAATTTGATGCACACCTGTCAATAAAATCGGGGAAATTTAGGATTTGTTATGGGAAGAAATGATAAAAATGGGACTAGAATATGCTGTGTAGGTTATTTCCCTGGTATTTGAAAGCTTCTAACTTGGTTTTCAATTGGTGTATTGAGTCAAAATATAGAACAATGTCAAATATGATGCCATCTCTATCTTCAAAAAATTCCTCCAACTTCTGAAACTTGAAGGTTTATGTCTCAACTTCACCTTGGCTATCCATTTTCAAATATTACTAAGTAGGTGAAAACATGGCCTACTTGGTGAATTGACGATTGGAAAGATAGTTGCTTGACATCCATGCATAAGTTTTTTCTTCTCCTGATGCACAATATGACAAATAACACTTAAACACATGCTCCCTCCTTTTATAATATTCTCGAAATGGTGGTTTTGGACTCAAGAGAAGTGGTTTTATCCCACCATTTTCTTTTAGCGAAACCTTCCTCTGTCGGCCACGTGGAAAGTGGTATATTTTTCGTTGGGGAAATGTTTTTTAACCTCCATGCATATCACGAGAGAGCAGCTATTTTTAACCATAGATTTAATCCCTCTCTCACTTGAACTGTTGATCTCAATATCCCTTTAATTTTATTCTTTTTTCATTCTGTTGCATAATACTCTATCTATCTATCATGCATTCCCCCCTAGCATATCATCTATCCATCGTATATTTACTTGATATTCATCACACTCCATTGATTTCTTTTATCTTTTAACTGTCACCTTTATTTTCTAATTAGTGCACAACTTCCTTTGGAGGATCACCTAATAGCCGTCGATCTCATCCACTTGTTATCCTAACCGTTGATCAAATCTGGTCTTTAATCATTCCACTAATTTTCAATTCATCATTGATTGCACAATTTCTCCTAGTGGACCCCATCTCCATCGTTCATCTCATCCATATTACATCTTCATCATTGGTTCATGTTATCTTTTAAAAATTTTGTCCATTCCAAATACATGTTTTACCATGCATCTTCTCACAACAGATTTCATATCCACCGTCGATCCCATCTTCCTTTTTCCTCCATCGTAGATATGAATGGACTGTTAAGTCTTTCCGACGATCACCAACTTTACTTTTACCTTGAAACTTTAAACAACGGATCCACTACTCGTAGTATATCTTTCTAACCGAAGATCTTGACTGCTAAAACCTTCACTACATACCACAATCTCCTTTTTCTTTATTTTTATCCACTTTCAAGCTTTAGCCTATGGTTTTAAGGGAAAATGAAATCCTTGGTCTCCTCTTTGGCCCCTATTTCATCACCCCCTCGGTCATATTGCCAAAATTTTCACATATAAGATCCTTATTTCACCTTAAGCCCTTTTCTCTCACTAGTTAACCAAAATAGTGCTAACACCAACCTTCAGTGCATGGAATATCTCATCATGATATTTAGTATTGTCTCTAGAGTCATCCTCCCTTGCACCTCTAGGGAGGGAAATATTGTGCTGCTCCAGGATTTTTGACATCTGATCTATGGTATTCTTCATACAATATTTCTATGTATGGTTTCCTTTCTTACAGTAGGAGAACTTTCCTTTGTCAAACATCTGGTGTTTTTCCTTCTTAGAGCCTGAGGCTTCATCTGTTGGATCAAACTCTTCCTTAGGTTCGAATTCAGGGTTCCTTTTTTCTTTTCCTTTCTGCTTCCTCCTTTCTTGCGCATTCTTTGTCTTACCAACCAAGACAACTTGATTTGGAGAGGCTCTGAGAGCTCCCATCTATATCAGCTTGTCTTGTTCATGTATTACATACTCTGTGAAAGCATTAAGGGATGGAATTTTCCAATTATGAGTAGTTAGTATCCTAGAGTGAAAGGTAGATACAAACACTGAGAATTCTGGGCCAAGTTTTCTTAGAATAGAGAGCATTAATTGCTCATCCTTCTTGTCAATCCCGCACTTCTTGAATTTCATGAACAATGATTTGAATTTTGAGAAAAATTGTTGTATAGTTTGAAGTTGTTGGGATGTAGTTCTATCATCTCATTCTCCAGGATATGGCCCCTCATCTCATCCTTTTTTCCAAACAGGTATTGGAGCTTATTCCAAACTTATTTTGGTGTTCTCAATCCCTCAAGGTGAAAGAGTAACTCTTTGGATATGTGGATGCACATGAAGCCAAATGATTCATCAAGATTGTTCAAATACTTTGGTTTTTCAAGATGTTGTTAGGGTTTGACCTCTCTTCCCAAGTGACCCTATAAATACCCTTGTTGCACAAGAAAATATGCATATCAAACCTTCAATCAAGATATAATTTGAAGAGTGTGAGTATTCTGGCTGTTAATACTGCTGAATTCTCCATCTTACAACTTCAAGAAACAACTAATTCTTCAAAAAATATTGAATGTACTTGCAAAAACACTACAACATGCTTCAATTCACAATCAAACCAATTCAAACACTCACCACTTTGACATGTGCACTCCCTCTGGGTGCATCACACCTATATAGAATTCTCTAAACAAAATCCAGAGGGAGCAAGGAAAGAATAGCAGGATTTATGTGGAACCCAATTGCTTCTGGTGCATCAATGGAAGTTTCTAACGTTTGAAGTTGGAATAAATGCGTGCTTTAATACTGTGTTAAATTTTATGAAGTTGAATCCTTAGGCATGATTGAAATCAAATGTGAAAGAAGATTGAAAAAGAGAGAGAAACAATTCAATAAACTATGATCAATTATTCATGGAAAAATTAACACACATGAGACCAAAAATTGGAAGAATTACATTACATCCATTAATCAGTAAATAATATATAATATAATTCTGTTACAAATAAGAGAATTTTAATGCTTTAGATAGGATTCGAATCTACCAACCTAGATTGACCCTAGAGATAACTCCATGTGGGAAAATCACCACTAGATCTCACTAATGCAACTCTATATCACTGAATCAGTTCACAACCAGTTAACTGATTAGTTTAGGTGATAAAAGGCACCCTACTTTGCTCAAATCATGAAAATTAGTGCTAGGATTACTGAGAGTGAACTAACTAATGGGAAACAGAGCATAAATGAACATCAACTAGGGTCAACTATTGGTGACTATTGGTGGAACTTAGAGGGTTCCTAACTTATAGGGATTGGTCCATAAAGCTCCTAAAATCATGCAAACTGACACATTGAGTGGTAGGTGGCCTCCAGGTCAGTCCCACATGGAACTAGTGAAGTGGTAATGACCTCCTAAGATAGGAAAAGACAAATATACTTGATGGTCAAGGGAGTATTAATTAATGAGCCCAACAACCCATTCTCTCTATAGATAAATTTCTTGAGTTCTGAGTGTGTCCAAATGAGGGAGGCACATCACCTATTTATATTGATCAGTTGAGAATCCTAATAACCCAACAGGGCCAAATTATCCTTTTAATCAAGGATGTCTTTCCTTGGGAGACTCCAAATAACATTTTAATAATACTTTTGTGGGTATTACTGGCCCAACTTACAATGGAGGATTTACCTCAAGAATTTACATGACCAATTACATCAATGGCATCCCCAAGAAGATGAACAACATCTACGGAAGGAGGAATAATAATAATAATACAAAATAGAACATCTTCCACAATTACATTTATTTAACACTCCCTCTTAATAAGGAAGTTATTCTATAACAACAATAACGACAACAAAATCTATGCAACTGACTGGTAAGTCTATATGTCATAGGAATTTTTCAACAACTATATAATCATAATCATTCATGAAACATCATCATCATGGAGCATCATCATTGTGGATCAACGTCATCTTGAGCATCATCATAAGCCTCATCATCTCTAACATCATCACAAGCATCACCCTCTCAAATCATCATCTTGGAACATCATCACGAGCATCACATACAATTTCATCAGTATACAAATACTAAACAAAATATGCAAATGAATGTGGAATCACCCACAACATAAAAAAATGTTGGAACATCATCTCCCGCAAATGAATGTAGGACCCTATTTACAAATGAATGCAGGAATTTCATCAACCACAAATGAATGCATGAACTTGTCCATAAATTAATGCAGTATACTCATAGTCTGCATATGAATGCAGGACCATGTCCATAAATGAATGCTTAACACTCATCATCAACAAACAAATACAGGACCCTATCCACAAACGAATGTAGGACCTCATCATCCACAATTGAATGTAGGACCTTGTCTGGAAATGAATGTAAGATCTCATCATATCCAAATGAATGTATGACCTCGTCTACAAATGAATGAAGAACCTCATCATTTGCAAATGAATGCAGGACCTCATCGTCCACAAATGAATGCAGGACCTCATCTGTTGGAGACATTTACCATAATACACACTCTTTCGGTCAAATTGGCCTATTTAAACCACTATCCTAAGTATAATTGACATTAATTGACATCAATGGAGCATTAATTGCCATCATCTAGTCACACCCACGCCTACCTACAGTCAAGGAGGCTAAATGGAGCACTCTGGGGGTGATCTGAGTGACATTAATGCACCTAATTTCTAACTGGTGGTTACAATCAGTTCAACCAGTCAGTTAAGGTGTCTCCAGTCATTAAATATATTATTTAATGATTATTTATTATTATTTAATGATCTGGAGTCAACAAGGCGCCTCCACCAACTTTTGATGGTCAGTTCAGCTTCAGTTAACCTCATCAGGGTTCATTGAAGTCATGGAGCACTAGCACTTAATGGTTGGCTTGCTATGACATGTGTTTTATCTCCTTCAGTTGAGATTCAGTCATTTATTGCACTCTAAATTCAGTTAGGGTTTGGTGAGTCAATTAGGGTTTTGGACAAGTGGTTAACTAAGTGTGAACCAATGGTTGAGAGTCAGTTAAGCTAAAATCACTCACTGAATTTAAATTGTCTCCTTAGGTATTCGAATTCTTCATGGAGTTAAGCCATTGCTCAACATTGGTATTGTAACCATTCATTGTTTATTTGAATATACACAGAGAGGAAACCATTTTCGGTTCCGATTAACACCATTTCATGAGTATTTGTTGATTATTCTTTCATGAGATTGATTCTTAGTTCCTAGATCATGTGCAATAATTAATATGGTATCAGAGCATATGACGGATCAAAGATCTATCTCTCAAAAACAAGCTTTTTGACAGATTTCTCCATGAAATTTGAGCAATAGCTCAAAAATCCAGCACTGCACCAGAAGCCAAGGCTTACCACTCAATATCCCAAGTAAAGAACTTGTTGATCAAGCTTGCTTGATTGACTATGCTGGGTGTGATGAAAGCCTAGAATGTGCAGGCTGTCCAACCTTATAGTGCCCTTTTTTTTTTTGCAGGTCTTAACAGGTACAACTTCGAATGGAGTCATCAATCCCTCTTCTCACCCCATTCACAAGCTATTCAAAATGGAAGTTGAAGATGATTGCATCTATGAAGAGACAAGGTCTCTATGAGGTGTCTATTAGACTTGGAAAAGAGTCTTATGAGAATGAGAATGACTAGCTAAATGAAGGTGATAGAGCTATTGGAGCAATATGTCTGGCCCTTTCTCCTAGCTTGTACTACCTTATTCTTGGTTCTGTTGAACACCCAAAGGAAGTCTGGAAAATATTGGACAAAACCTTTGGCAAGGACAATGAGGATCATAATATTACTTTGGAGATCACAGCCAGCACAACAATAGTTCTTCACTCAAAATTCTCAGCCTCTACTCTCTCTGATGAAGTTGTTCAAGATGAAGATGAAGCAGAATCTTCTACACATTCAATTCGAATTGAAGAAAGTCTCCATGAAGTGACTCCTTCTCCTGATGCTTCGGAAGTTCATGAGATATCTGATATCTGATATTCTCATATTTCTAAAACAGAAGAAGACATTTGAATCTCTGATATTGAAGAAAAACACTGCTGCACTTCCATGCAAACATTCACCAGTGATTTTCCTTTGAATTCTGTGCAAAGTTTACCAGTAATTGCTTCCGAAAGTGAAGAGAAATTTGATTTTTCTCCCTCTAATGTTGATGTCAGTGTGAAAATATGTAAAAAATTGGATTATTTGGAAGAAATATCAGATTATAAGAGTGACACATTCGCTCCCCATGATCGAGATCTTTCAGCAAAATCCTGCAGGATTGCATGCACCAAAATTCAGAATTTTGAAGAAAAAGACAATTGTGCATCCACTGTCTCAGTTGACCATAATTTTGGATCTGATATGAACCTTATTGGATCTGATATGATCTTATTTGGATCTGATCTGATATTTCTTGGTTCAAAATTTCAGGTTCATAAACCTTTAGTACTGCTTGTAGCTGTTCTCATCAACGGTGTGAAGAAACAAGTACCGCAAGTCTCCTTCGAAACTGCTACTGGGGATTTGATTTGATTTCATAGTTTTGGATCTGCTGTGAACTTATTTAGATCTGATTTAAATTCTGATCTGATATTAGTTTGTTCATATTTTAAAATCCAAGAGCTTTCATTCATGCTTGTAGCTGCTCTCACCAATTCCGGTGTGAAAAATCAAGTACCGCACTTTCTCTTCAAAATTGTTGATAAGGATTTGGTGTTAGTTTCCTCTTATCAGGTTGCTGATATTTTATTTTGTGAATCATTATATATTTATGAAAATATATCAGATTATGGATCTCAAGCATTCACTCTCCAGAGTCCTAGGGATTCTCTACCTTTGGTCACAAGCTCATCTCCTCACAGAACTAGTAAAGAGGAAGACATTCTGCATCTGCTTGGACACTTGCTCCTAAGAATTAGGGCTGATTTTACCACTCATGGTTTTCTGTTAAAGGCTGAAACATATCAGTTTCTTAAGTGTTCCACACATGGTTTGAATCCTCAAGAACCTTTTCTCTCTCTTCAGATGATTTCAATTGCTTTGCATGGGTCCAGTTTTCACCGTGCAGCTGTTTATATTTCTGATTCAGTTGAGTGCATTGTTCTTCTTCCAAAGTGGACGATTCCTCTAGAAATATTCACCAAGATATTTTTATAAAAGAAGTTCACTTACCTCCGTTCACTGTTGGGGGTGAGTTCATCAAGGTGATCCAGACTACTTTCAGTGTTCAGCTTGAGGGGGGGGGGGGGGGTTCCCCCCGGGTTTTCCCCCTTTTCCTCCCTTAGTTTTTTTTGAGCATTGTTTCAGTTTCAGCCTTGTACAAGGTGACCTATGGCCTTAGTTTCTACGGCCCTAGCATTTTATGCATCTATGTTTTCTAACTCTTCTTGAGTTAGCTTAAGGGGGGGTGTTGGAGACATTTACCATCATACACACTCTTTCGGTCAAATTGGCCTAGTTAAACCACTATCCTAAGTATAATTGACATTAATTGACATCAGTGGAGCATTAAATTCCATCATCCAGTCACACCCACGCCTACCTACAGTCAAGGAGGTTAACTGGAGCACTCCGGGGCTGATCTAAGTGACATTAATGCACCTAATTGCTAATTGGTGGTTACAATCAGTTCAACCAGTCAGTTAGGGTGCCTCCAGTCATTAAATATATTATTTAATGATTATTTATTATTATTTAATGATCTGGAGTCAACAAGGCACCTCCACCAACTTCAGATGGTTAGTTCAGCTTCAGTTAACCTCATCGGGGTTCATTGAAGTCATGGAGCACTAGCACTTGATGGTTGGCTTGCTATGACATGTGTTTGATCTCCTTCAGTTGAGATTCAATCATTTATTGCACTCCGACTTCAATTAGGGTTTGGTGAGTCAATTAGGGTTTTGGTCAAGTGGTTAACTAAGTGTGAACCAATGGTTGAGAGTTAGTTAAGCTAGACTCACTCACTGAATTCGAATTGTCTCCTTAGGTATTCGAATTCTTCATGGAGTTAAGCCATTGCTAGACATTGGTATTGTAACCATTCATTGTTTATTTGAATATACACAGAGAGGAAACCATTTTCAGTTTCGATTAACACCATTTCATGAGTATTTGTTGATTATTCTTTCATGAGATTGATTCTTAGTTCCTAGATCATGTGCAAGAATTAATATCATCATCATAAGAATGCTAGGACATTGTGTAAATCTATAGGAACTCTGATAAACCAAACTATATTGACATATCACTCCTCAAACTGATAATCCACACCACTCTCTATAAGTAACCACCTCATCAACAATAATATCATCATCACTCACTCTTTCTAGGGAGGTCCTTTCGGAATACACCAAGTTTGTCTCAAAAATATTCAAACTTCACTCGAGACAGAGGCTTAGTCAAAACATCTACAACTTGTTCCTCTGTAGGAACACATTGTGTTACAGGTATAAACTAACTGAGAGGGGGGGTGAATCAGTTAGTTAAGATTTTTCACCAAAATACTTCTTTTAACTTAGAATCAATAAACTTTATGGCAGTCAATCTTTGCTATGAATTCTGAGTTATAAACATAAGAGCAGACAACATAAAACACAACATTCAATCACAACATTTAATCACATATATGATACACAGATATTTCACGAGGAAACCCATAAGGGAAAAACCTCTTCCTCTTATGATGTCAAAGGATTCAATGGCTGTACATCACTTCTTATTTGAGCACCGATTCAAAGAGGCTACAACCTCTGAATGCAAGCACCAACTTGCTGAGAGCACCAACTCTCACTGTAACCCAGCACCAACTAGGTGGAAGCACCAACTTCCAGTTTAACCCAGCACCAACTAGGTGAAGACACCAATCTTCAATTTCTACAAGCACCCACATGCAGACAGAGACATAAAGTCTCCCCTAGCACCTCCCTACCTCCCTTATTTGTTATACTTTCCAATAGAATCAAAATGAAACAATACAGATATGTCTCTACTTACCAAACCACTCTGCTCTGTTCAACATCGGCTCTCTGCTCCTCTGTTTTGTTCAACTGTTCAGCACATTCTTCTATTCCTCTGCTCTGCTCATTCTCTCATGTCTACTCTACTCAGCATGCTTTCTTCTCTGTTTCTGTTCTCTTCTCTCTATCACATCATTGTACTACTGTTCTGCCCCTCAGTTTGATCAATGTTTATATTCACATACTAACTGTGCTCATTCAGTATCAGTTTACAGCACTGATCTCTTAATACTCTGCACACCGTTACTCTCCTCAAAACAGCTAACAATCACAACTATTTTTTATCAATATATATATCATCTTCTGAGTTCATTTCTCTCTCTGTTTCATTGAAACAACATCCTCAAACCGTTACAGAAACGGTTCAGCTTCAACATCCTCATGAACCCTCTGTACACATCGAATGATATATATTCGAACCATCTCTCTTTTTTTTTAGTTCCTTACTCTTCCTATTCCATCTCCTTTCGAATCATCATTACAAGCAGTTACTAAATGGTTCACAATTCAGGTTCATCATAACTGTTAATCCACCTGCTTTAATACTCTTCGAATCCTCAACTATGCAGGGCTCTTCGTATTCCTCTTCAAAGATTACACTGATCCAATATGGTACAATGGTTCAAAGAAGCGGCGGGTGAAACATCGGAGCTTGCAAGCAACATCTCCTTCCGCAACATCGGAGGTCGAAAGAAGATCTCCTTCCGCAATGTCGGAGCTCACAAGAACATCTCCCTTCCGCAACGGTGGAAACTTAAATGCCATTCAGAACCGATCAGAAGTCGGAATGATAAGCGCAACGGTGGAAACTTAAACCTTAAGGATCGGTGAAATAACTCGACAAAATTAGAAAAAAAAGAGGTGGTGTGCCATCCGCCACTGCGGAAGACTTAGAGACAATACGTCCCGATGGAAAACCGGATGACAGCCGATTGAGCCAGAGTTCATCGGAGGAAAATATCGGAGCTCATTGATTATCACTCTCCCACAACGGTGGAAGCACAGATGACTAAAACTTTTACAAGGCGTTCAATGGCAAGGCCCCAACAGCAAATGCTTTATTGCACGCTCAAAACAGTTGTGAGGGTGCGCGGTTAACATTTGGTGATAACCTTTGACGGAGTTTCCAATTGGCATTTGACATATGGTTCTATTTTGGCACAGCTCTGTCATATATATATATAACGTTATAGCGGAGTTCAGATCCTTGGCATGGCGAGAATGTCTCACATATGGAACTGTTCGTACTTCGCAATTTTTGTGATATCCATTCGGTAAGTGGATTTTCCATAGACTTTAGTCTGAATCTCTAGCACCTCCCACTATTCGATTTTCTCCATTGATACTTGCGTGCCTGCCTCTTTTTCAGTAGATTGCCACATCCATTTGACATCAGTTCCCCTTCTCTTTATAGAACATTGCCATCAATGACAATACACTAAAACTTTAAGACTGAGCACTAGCCACCATCTACTAGTCCTGAACACACCACTCTGAAAGATATTCCAACACATTGGAGCTTCATAGCTCCTTTCTGCACCATATCTTGGATGTAGAGATACTTTATCTCTATATTCTTTGACTTATCATGAAACACTAGGTTCTCTGACATCTTGATGCAACTTTGGTTATCATAATAAATATCAGTCGCATCCATATTGGCATCAGAAAATATTGCTAAAACCTATGAATCCATATTGCTTCACTACAGGTTGAGCATGCTGCAATATATTCAGCCTCAGCTGTACTGAGAGAAACATTGGTTTGTTTTCTACTAAACATGAGATCACACCTAACCCCAAACTTAAACAACATCCTAAAGTGCTCTTTAGATCCTCAGCACTCCCTTCCCAATATGAATCAGTATATCCATATATAAACTCATTTTTGGTTGCATATGTGAGTCCATAATCCAATGTACCCTTTAAGTACATAATCACATGTTTTTTTGCAACTAAGTGAACACTTATGGGATTCACCATATATTGACTCAAGGTGTTTACAACAAAATATATATCTCATCTTTTATTTTCAAAATACATTAGTGAGACAATAATCTTTTTGTATAGTGTGACATCTACTCTTTCAAACGAATCATCATTCAGGAGCTTCAGGTTTGTCACCATTGGAGTGTTCATTTCCTTGCAATCCAACATCCCAAATCTCTTTAGGATCTCAACTACATATTTTCCCTGGTTTAGTAAAATCTCATATGGGAACTTCCATACTTTGAGACCTAGGAAGTAATGCATCATGCCAAGGTATTTTGTCTCAAATTCTATGTCAAGCTTCTCCTCCCCTTTCAAAAATAAATCATCCACATATAATAGTAATATAATGATCCCATCATCTTCAATCTTATAGGAAAGGTTGGAATATGCTTTACTTTTAGTAAAGCCCAAGCTCAACAGGAATCCATCAATTCTTCCATACCACACTTTGGGTTCTTGCTTCAACCCATATAGTGCTTTCTTCAATATGCATACATGTGTCTTCTTGTCATGTGTCTCAAAACCTAGTGGTTGTTCAATATACACTTCTTCTTCTATAACATCATTTATAAATGCTATATTTACGTCCATTTGGTGTAGATTTCATTTCATCTTGGATTCCAAGGAAAGCATAGTTTTGATTGAAATATATATATTTGTATTGGTTAAAAATTTTCTTCATAATAAATCCCTTCCTTCTAAGAGAATCCTCATGCGACAAATCTTTCTTTGAACTTTTCAATACTTCCATTTGTTGAATGCTTTATCTTAAAAATCCATTTTGAAGAGACTGTTGATTTATCCTTTGATCTTGGCACCACAACCCAAACATCATTCTTTATGATGGATTGGTATTTTCTTCGATCATGGAATCCATCCATTCCTTCTTCTTTGAAGCTTCTTCAAAACATCTGGGTTCTTCATCAACAAGGTTGCACATCAAGGCCACATAATTGGAGTAGAGTCTTGGTCTCTTACTTCCTTTTAGTGCACCATATATTTATTCTTCTTAGATTACATCATGAACCCAAGTTGGTCTTATCTTTGTTAAAATAATCTCATGGGGTGTCTCCAATGGTATTTGGGGTTCTCCCATGCCATGATCTTCTGGTATGTGTTATTCTTCAATATCTCTAATTGGTTGTCTATTGGTTTCTGCAATTGTAGGATCCTCTTACTCTTCGTCATGATCTTCATTTGCATAGTTCTTTATGGTTTTCTTGAAAGCTACATCTTCATCAAATGTGTCATTTATGTTGATATCAATATGACAGAAACCTAAAATGTAGATACTGTAAGATTTTGATTGATCATTGTATCCAACAAATATTCATTTATTTCTTGAAGGGTACAACTTTGGTATTTTCTCGTTGGGAACATGTAAGTAGACAAGATATTCAAATATGTTCAGGTGGTTGACTTCGATCTTCTCACCGGTAAACATTTATTCTAGAGTTTTGTTCCCAAGAGAACTATGGGATATTATGTTTTGTGCATAGACTGTGGTCCTTGCTGCTTCAACCCATAAATGCATAGGTATATCTTGATCATGGATCATGGATTTAACTACTTCCATGATAGATTTATTCCTCATTTTTTCCACTCCAATCTATTGAGGATTATAGGGTGTAGTAAGATCCCTCTTAATCCCAGCTTCTTTACATTGTTGGAGACATTTACCACCATACACACTCATTTTGGTGAATTTGGCCTAGTTAAACCACTATCCTAAGTTTTATTGACTTAATTGACATCAGAGGAGCACTAGATGACATCAGCAAGATCACACCCACGCCTACCTTCAGTCAAGGAGGCTAACTGGAGCACTCCGGGGGTGATCTAAGTGTCATTAATGCCCCATATTACTAAATGATGGTTACAATAAGTTAAAAAGAGTAGTTAAGGTTCCTTCCTTCACTAAATTGATTATTTAATGAACTGGAGTCAACATGGGTGCCTCCAACCACTTCTGATGGTCAGTTACACTTCAGTTAACCTCATCGGGGTTCATTGGAGTCATTGATGCGCTACCACTTGTTGGTTGGCTTGCAGTGACACATGTCTGAGCTACTTTCAGTTAGACTCATTCATTTATTGCACTCCGACTTCTGTTAGGGCTCAGTTGAGTCAATTAGGGTTTTGATCAGTGGTTAAATTGAGTGTTGACTATGGCTTACATTAAGTTAAGCTGGACTCACTCATTCAATTCGAACGACCTCCTTGGGAATTTGAATTGCTTTGTCATTCATTCTTGCAACATGATAATTATATTGTATTACTCATTCTTTGTGTGAATATACAGAGCGGCTACTCATTTTGTAGCACAATTACACCATTTTCATGTCTTATTGTTATTAATCTTTTATGAGACTGTGCTTGAGTCCCTAGATTACTATGACAGATTAATATGGTATCAAATCTCATAGTGGGACGAAGCTCAGATCTCTCAAAAACAATTTTTTTGATAGATATTGCATGAAAATTGAGCAATAGCTCAAAATTCCACCACTACACCAAAAGCCAAGGCTTACCACTTAATACCCCAAGTAGGGAAATTGTTGATCAAGCTTGCTTGATCAACTATGTTAGGTGTGATGAAATCATAAAATTTGTAGGATTTCCGACGTTACGATGCCCCTTTTGTTGTGATTTCCAGGTTTTAACAGGTGCAACTTCGAATGGACTCATCAGTCCCTCTTCTCACCCCATTCACAAGCTATTCAGAATGGAAGTTGAAGATGATTACATCTCTAAAGAGACGAGGTCTCTATGAGGTGTCTATTGGACTTGGAAAAGAGTCTTATGAGAATGAGAATGACTTGATAAATGACAGTGATAGAAATTTTGGAGAAATATGTATATCCCTTTCTCCTAGCTTGTGCTACCTTATTGGTTCTACTGAATACCCAAAGGATCTCTCGACAAAATTCGACAGAACCTTTGGCAAGCGCAATGAGGATCATAATAGCACTTTGGAGATCAAATCCAGCACCACAAGAGTTATTTACTCAAAAGTATCAGCCTCTACTCTCTCCAATGAAGTTGTTCAAGATGAAGAAGAAGCATAATCTTCTACACAGTCAATTCGAATTGAAAAAAGTCTCCTTGCAGTGACTCCTTCTCCTGATGCTCTGAAAGTTTGTGAGATATCTGATATCTCATATCCTCATATGGATGAAATAAAAGAAGACACTCTAATCTTTGATATTGAAGAAAAACACTGCTGCACTTCCATGCAAACATTCACCGGTGATTTTCCTTTGAATTCTGTGCAAAATTTGCCAGTAATTGCTTCTGAAAGTGAAGAGAAATTTGATTTTTCTCCCTCTAATGTTGCTTCTGGTGTGAAAATATGTAAAAAATTGGATATTTTGGAAGAAATATCAGATTATAAGAGTGACACATTTTCTCCCCATGATCTAGATCTTCCAGCAAAATCCTGCAGGATTGCATGCACAAAAATTCAGAATTTTGAAGAAAAAGACAACTGTGCATCCATCGTCTTGGTTGACCATAATTTTGGATCTGATATGAACCTTATTGGATCTGATATGATATTATTTGGATATTATCTGATATTTCTTGGTTCAATATTTTAGGTTCATAATATTTTAGTATTGCTTGTAGATGTTCTCATTAATTTTGTGAAGAAACAAGTACCGCAAGTCTCCTTCGAAACTGCTGCTGGGGATTTGATTTCATTTCACAGTTTTGGATCTGTTGTGAACCTATTTGGATTTGATTTAATTTCTGATATGATATTATTTGGTTCAAAAATTAAAATCCAAGAGCTCACAGTACTACTTGAAGCTGCTCTCACCAATTTTGGTGTGAAAAATCAAGTACCGCAATTCTTCTTCAGATTTGTTGTTGGGGATTTGCTGTTAGTTTCCTCTTATGAGGTTGCTGATATTTTATTTTGAGAATAATTAGCTATTTATGAATATTTATCACATTATGGATCTCAATCATTCGCTCTCCACAGTCCCAAGGCTTCTCTACCTTTGGTCACATGCTCATCTCCTCACAGAACTAGTAAAGAGGAAGACATTCGGCATCCGCTTGGACACTTGCTCCTAAGAATTGGGGATGATTTTACCACTCATAGTTTTCTGTTCAAGGCTGAAACATATCAGTTTCTTGAGTGTTCCACACATGGTTCGAATCCTCAAGAACCTTTGCTCTCTCTTTAGATGATTTCAGCTGCTCTACATGGGTCCAGTTTTCACCATGCAGCTGTTTATATTTCTGATTCAGTTGAGTGCATTGTTATTCTTCCAAAGTGGAAGATTCCTCCAGACATATTCATTTAGTTTTGATTCATAGGTTCACATGCACAGTCTCAAGATGATGCTGCATAGAAGAACCAATTCTTGATTTACTGCTTAGTTTGAGAGGAGGTATTTTTCCCATGAGGTTTTCCCCATTTCCTTGGTTATATTAAGCAATTAATTTATTGTGCAGGGTGAACTATGGCCTTTGTTTCTGGGGCCCTAGCATTCTTATGAAATTTATGTTTTCTACTCCTCCTGAGTATAGCTTAAGGGGGGGTGTTGGAGACATTTACCACCATACACACTCATTTTGGTCAATTTGGCCTAGTTAAACCACTATCCTAAGTTTTATTGACTTAATTGACATCAGAGGAGCACTAGATGAAATCAGCAAGATCACACCCATGCCTACCTTCAGTCAAGGAGGATAACTTAGCATTCTACTACATTCAGGGAGGCTAACTGGAGCACTTGGGGGTGATCTGAGTGTCATTAATTCCCCATATTGCTAACTGATGGTTACAATCAGTTAAACAGAGCAACGAAGGTGCATTCCTTCATTAAATTGATTATTTAATGAACTGGAGTCAACAGGGGCGCCTCCAACCACTTCTGATGGTCAGTTACACTTCAGTTAACCTCATCGGGGTTCATTGGAGTCATTGATGCACTACCACTTGTTGGTTGGCTTGCAGCCTTGCAATGGCACATGTCTGAGCTACTTTCAGTTAGACTCAGTGATTTATTGCACTCTGAATTCTGTTAGGGCTCAGTTGAGTAAATTAGGGTTTTGATCAGTGGTTAACTTGAGTGTTGAATTTGGCTTACATTAATTTAAGCTAGAATCACTCATTCAATTCGAATGACCTCCTTGGGAATTCGAATTGCTTTGTCATTCATGCTTGCAGCATGATCATTGTATTGTATTAATCATTCTTTGTGTGAATATACAGAGCGGCTACTCATTTTGTAGCACAATTACAACATTTTCATGTCTTATTGTTCTTAATCTTTTATGAGACTGTGCTTGAGTCCCTAGATTACTGTAACAGATTAATATACATAAGTCATTGAATTCATTTGAAGTGAATTATCCTCTGTTATCCGATCTCAAGGTCTTGATCTTCTTTTCAAAGAGATTCTCGACAAGAGTGTTGAACTCTTTGATATTTACAAATACTTCATATTTACTCTTCAATAATAGAACCAATCCTTATGAGAGTAATCATTAATAAAGGAGACATAATAAACATACCCGCTTAAGGAAGTAGATAACATCGGTCCGCAGACATCTAAAAGAACAATATCCAAGATCCATTTTGCTTTATTGTTACTACTTTGAAATTGGGTCTTAGTATTCTTTCTTTAATCGCATCCTTTGCATACCCCTTTGTTATATCCCAAAATGACACATCTCCATCCATGACAGAATTTACATGTTTTATCACATGACGACAATTCCATGCCGCACTTCATGAAATTTATTGTAGGTCGCCCAAAGGACACTTGTGGATGGAAGGTCCATTATGGGAATTATGTATCTTTTTCCACCTCTTTTTTGAACCACTGGATATGTGGGAGGATAAGAAACAACTTTCCATACCAGACCAACTCTTAAAAACCCTTGGAAACACTCTAAAAAATGCATCTTTTGACAAATACGCAGGTTTCCAATGTTGCACCTATTTTTTTCACTTTGCATATGTGGGTTGTCAGTGTTACAACTGCGTATACCCTCATAAATGATAAAAAAAAATGGAATTATGGGTGGTTTAAATGGTTTTGGAACTACCTCCTCAGTTATAACCAATCTATCCTCGACCCTAACTCTTCAGAATGTTATTTATGAGAGAGAGGAGGGGTCATCAGGGGGAATTAGCCTTTGGTATTTTTATGCTGGCATAATTTGGACTATCATTCCCCTTGGCCTATTCCCTAGCTGTTAATACCCTTGCTGCAGAGCTTGGAGGATGAGAATCTTGGAGGAGAGAAGCATGAGATCCAGATCAAAGGTTTCACAGGGTGCCTTGCATGAGGAGAAAGTATATCTTATACGTTCCCATTGATTAATAAATATTTGGTGTTCTTACCTTTCCAAATCACTATGTATATCTAATTTTGTGATCATATATTGATGTAGATGATTTTGGGCTTCATGTTTCCTTGAATATCAATATCTTATATGTGGTCAAATTGGTTTGAGGAAGGTTTGAAGTTGTTTTGCAAGTCTCTTGATTGGAGAGGAAGAGGAGGGATCAAGAGAGAGCTTGGATCAACCTTCAGTTTATAAGGTATGAACCCTCCTAACACTTGAACTCTTATTTAAATTTATACTTGCAAATATTTATATATCAGTTTGTTAACCCACCGTATGTTGGTGGCCTCAAACCCAACCATAGGATCAATTCCCTGACAACAGAAATGACGAATCCACTAGGGATGCCTTATCTACTTTGGGGTATTTTTGTCTATTTTTTTTACTGTTAATGAAGTTCTGAGCCTTTCTTTCAAGTTAAGACCAATCCTTAAGCCTTTCTAGACACCTTCCATGTTGTTTTGGGGGTTTTTTTCACCCTTTTTGAAACTTCCACCACCCATACATGAGTTTGACATTGCAAAGTAGCATATTTATGAGGTATACACAAGTGCAGAGTAGTCCTACATGTGTTCCATATGCTACTTGCGCTATAGTGCACCTGTGTATTCCCCTTTTAAGTGATTTTTTCACCTTTTAGGCCTGTTTGGGGGGTCTATTTGCAGTCTGTAGGGTCCTACTGGTTCCTTTGTCTCTATAATAACAATGGTAAGTGGTGTATTCTATTAAGAGAGATCCTTTGGGATTATCTCTTGCTCTATGCCTCACATCCTTTCTTGGCATGACCTTGTTGTGTATGTTTCTGATCACCCTCTGTTAGTAGGTACAACCTGAACTTAGAAGCCATATGATCCATGTCCTGTTTCAGCCTTGTTGATCAAGTTACTTATGGCAAGATGGTTTTAGTGGTCCCTTCTACTAGTCTTCCTCCCAAGAGAGGTCTTGTCAGACTTTAGGGCATATTAGGGTATGTTTTGTAGGCATAGTGCAAAAGCTCATTTGCTTTGTTTTACATCCTCTGCATGCACTTTTTTTTAGTTTGTTTTTCTTTTTCATTTTGAAAGAAAAAGTAAAAATAAAAATTATTTTATTTATATGAATTTAGGCTTGGGTTTACGCTAAGGTGCAATGCATATCTTTGTTTTTTGAAAATACAAAAAGAGATGTTTCTTTTGTGGCCTCCATTTTCAGTTTTGAAAAGAAACGAGAAGTAAAAGTTTCTGCACTTTGAACCTCTTTTTGATTTTCCATTTTGTTTATGCTTTCAAGTCAAAAACATCATTAGTTTCATTACCACTACCTTTGAGTAATCAATAACCCTTGAAAATGAATATTAATATTCAAAAAATATTAGTAATATTTTCTTTCTAGGGACGACACACACAAGTCTAGGCTAGTGTTTTGGGTTAGGGTTATCTTTAAACTACCCAAAAAATTTAAAATCAAACATAGTGACCTTTCATTCTACAATTCCAATCTCACAAAGAAGTGAACTGGAAATCTCCTCTCACACAGGAGTTAAGCATGAGGTAATGCGAGATTGAGTTGTAGAGATACCCCTCCAATACTCAGTTGAGCATACGCCAGAGCTGCTACGCATTTGGGGATTCACTCATTACCTCCTTTTGGCCCTGTGTGGTGTCTGATACTATTTGTGTTTAGAACTTATCTACCCTTCCCACTCGCATATATTGGACTGACGATTGTTTCTCCGAACCTTCTTTGTGATTTTGGTAGCTTTAGTATCTTGACCTCTACGACTTTACACGGGTTATGGTGGAAGGTTATTTCCACTATACTTAGGGAAGGGTTGGGAGGAAATCCATCATATAAAATTTGGGAAAGCGGTTTGGCTATTCAAGCACTTGGACCCAAGGAGCTGTATTGTGGACCCTGGGTAACTGTCCTTTTCCCTTCACTGGTTAGTCCTGAGCCCTCATTATCCCAGGCTCTCATTTGGAAGGTACCTTTTTTTCTTAGTTTAGATACTTAGTATTTTGTTCTAGTGTTGTGCTCTCTGTGATGTTGGTTGATAGTCGACCTCAGAATGTTCTTTCTTGTTGAGTCAGAAACTACAACTATTATCCCTGTGGACACTAACCAAGGGACCCCCATGCAAGGAGATTCTTGTGATTTTCCTTTCACTGGTAATGTTGGTGTTCCCTTGATGGCCACTCTAAATCTTCTTGGATTCACCCTTGGGATAATAGTTTGGTTGTTTTCCACTCCAACTGTCCCAAATGATCCTAATGCTTCTCAAGAAAGAACCATATATCAAAGACATCAAAACAATGTCTCCCCTTCACTAGTAGTATCATCTCCTCCTCCTTCTACCTCATGTGGTGAAATTTATGATACTAGTAACTTGTAGTCTAAAAGGAAAAAAAGGAGGAAGAATAGGACACAAACTTGTTAGGATTATAATCATCCATTGTCCAAATTGGTCAATTATGCCTAAAATAGGAGTATTTTCAATCATCATTGAGTCACTAACACCATTGGGTCCACATGGCCTAATTGGGGCACATGTACCAGTTAATAGAGTGTGGGGAAAACTAATTGAGGCTAACTTCCAATGACTACACTTGCATGCATCAGCTTAGGTGCCTCCTATACCAATCCCTTAAATTCAGGAGCCATTGGGAGTGTCGGCACCAACATCCTTCAGTTGAGTTCAGTTGGTGACTAGTCAAGCCTAGTTAGGAGTCAACTACATTCAGTTACATCCAGTTATATTCAATTATCACTAGTCATTGATTAATTGCATGTGGGAAGGCACCTTTCCTCACCTACCACATTTAGTTAGACTAGTTAACTGATTCTAACTAACTGGGGCACGAGTTTAGACAACTGAAGCTAGCTAGTTAAGCTTCGAAAGTGACTTAGACACATCCTGTTATCCATGCAGTTAGATTGAGTCAATCAATTTGAATTTCTCTCTCATGTATTCTAATTGACTGGTTATTAATACCAGTGTATTATAGTGGATTAATCATCCATTTTTACTTTCGATTAATGAAAGCATATACAGCTGCATATCATTATTGCACTGTTTCATATCATATTTTTGAGTAAAATTGCTTGTGTAATATTCTTGTGATTTTTTCCTTGGTTCATAGATTCATGTGAGATCAATTTTAATATGGTATCAGAGCCTACAAATTTCATGTTGGATCAAATTTTTTTGAGCAAAATTTCTCCTTACAACTTTGCACCAGAAGCAGAGAGTTTACCACATAATTCCTAGGCAAATGAATTGTTGATCAAGATTGCTTGATTGACTAAGACGAGTGTGAAGCAAACTCCAAAAGTGTAGGTTGTCGACCTTACTTTTTTTGTTTTCTTGTGATTTGTAGTTTTTTCAGTGTCCTTCACTACATTCACTACAACAACATAATGGCTCCTTCTGTGGACCCTCTCACTCCTTTCAACTACCATCAGTGGAAGGAGGACATTGAGATTCAGCTTCGCTCCAAAGGACTCTACAGAGTCACAATGGAGTTGGAGGTATAGGCGATTCATTATGTTGAAAAAGCAAAATACTGGAATAAGCTTGATGAATATTTTGGATTTCTGTGCGTTTTGATTTCTAAGGATCTTCTCTTCTACATCACTAGATTGAATACTCCTAAGGAAATTTGGGATCAAATTGCTTCCCTATTTGAAAAGCAAGATGACCTGATGATCTATCAGCTAGAGAATGAGCTGATTTCTCTTCACCCAGGAAAATTTGAAACTCTAAATGATTTATTCACAAATTCAAGTACCTAGTTCTTCAGTTGAAGCTATGTAAAGTTGAGAAGGAGGATGACCAACTCATCCTTTCCATCCTCTCAAAACTTGGCGTATATTACTCAATATTTGTATCAACCTTTCATATCGAGAAGCTCACAACACCGAATTGGAAGATGCCAACTCTCAATGCATTCATTGAGCCTCTCACAAATGAGCATGGAAAGCTTGTCCAAATGGGGATCATCAGATATTCCAAAGATAAAGCTTTGTTTGTTGGAGCATCCAAAGCTATGAATGGAAATGGGAAGAAAAATAATGATCGTCCTAAGGAGAATGAGCAGTCACATGAGTCCTCAGGTTCGAGGAGAAGCAAGAAGAAGGGAAAAGAAAATATCATTTGTTCTTACTGTGGAAGGGGATTTCATCCAAAAATATCCTATATGAGGAGAACTATAGATCAAATGGCTCTTCTCCTAGAGAAAAATAACATTACTCTACCAACTGGCCCAAGGAGGGTTGACCATGGAGAAAATACTGAAGAGCATGAGGAAATATGCCATGCACTGAAGGGTAGCTGTTCAAAACCACATCCTTTCCTCATAGATTCTGGAGCTTCCAATAATATGGATGCATCCAGTGATCCAAGAGGATCCAAGAAGGAATTTTTTTTGAAGTCCTCCAATCTCAGCAAAACTGGCTTTAGATCAAAGGGCTCACCGAGATGATTCCAACGGCGTTTGTTTCACCTCAAACGGACTCCGTATGAGAAAGTTATCACGTTCTGTTGTATTGATGAAACAAGCAAATTTGGCATCCGTACAGTACGGATGGATGACATGGAAATTGTACAAACAGACAGGTGGCAGTACAGTCCAATCAGGATGTGACATGTGTCATGTATGGAAAATGAGGTGGCAATCTAGTCAGCAGTACAGACCAATCAAGATGCGACACGTGACATGTACAAACGATGAGGTGGCAATCTAGTCAGCAGTACGGACCAATCAGGATGCGACATGTGTCATGTACGGATGATGAGGTGGCAATCCAATCAGTAGTACGAACCAATCCAAATGCGACACGTGTTAGTACGAAGGTGACTGCGCAACTCAGTTGGCAGTATGGCAGATGAGTTGGTAGCTGACTGGGCATTGAGGTGGACCAATCCAGAACTGCCACGTGGCAGCACCGGATTGGCCAATATTGATTGAAGTTCACCAAAATGTTGCTGCTCCGACGGTTTCGAACTCCTAACCTCCCATACCTTGTCTCTACACCTTTACCAACTGTGTTGGTAGTGTTCCTTGTATAAAGTATGGAAACAAATTTATTTAAAGTGGCATTTCGAGCCCCAAAAAAGCCGAGGCTTAGCCCTGACCGTGGTTCTTCCTCCAACGTGACCGGGAGCTCCGACCAGCATGGGAGCCCGTGCTCTATTTCAGCACATGTCGAATTAAAAACTATAGAAAATGGGTTATAAGTGGGTCTAAAAACAAGTTACGTTATAACAAATTTGTTTTAAAAAAAAAACCATATTGTGGGTTCAATGAACCATGTGGTTTTGGGGGAAAAGAATTTTATTGTAATATTCTAAAAATATAAAATGTGGTTGGCATAGTTGTAACTATGTCAACTACATAATTTAAGAAGAGCCTAACCAAGTGTGGGGAGTTGGAACCATATGCCTTCTTGGGCAAAATCTGTTGTAACCAAAGAGAACATGAGGAAAATGTGAAGAGGGGCAAGTCATGGCTATATAAGCCCCCATAGTTGCCATTTGCCACTCATGCTTTGGAGTGGAGACTTTGTAGCTAAAGGAGAGAAGGGAGATTGTGTAGCTCTGCAGGAGGAAGGTACGAGTGTTTATACTCATTTTACACCGTCTTCAAGCTTCGGAGTTGCTGGAAGCAGTCTTGTTGTGTTTTGGGCAGCGGTTCTCTCCTTGACCATTGTTGCTAAGGTATCATTGTATCATTGCCATGTATTTTGCCTTATGCTAAGATTGTAGATCGGCCCTCCTATTGAGAAGCAGGCCTGGAGACGTAGTCCATCCTGGATGAACTCCGTTATCAACTTTTTGTCTTTATATGCGTATTGTCTATGCTGTTTGGTTCTCTTCTTATGGATTTGTGAGCTTCATTCATCCTCTTTATGCAATTCATGTTAACATCGTAGAGTAGTAAAGATCTTGTTTTCGGATCATCCAGACAATCATTTTCTTCATTATAGTCTATTGATGGTCCTAGCATTCACATGGGTGATGGCAGTCAAATTCGAGCCAAAGGGAAGGGTTCTATCAAGTTTGAACATGGAAAGTACAATGATGGAATTTATGTTCCCTCCTTACCTGCAAACATGTTATCTAATACAAGATGACTCACACTTTCCCTCCAAAGCAAGTGATATTTGGTCATGACTCAGTGGAGATCACAAATATCTCTACTGGGAACATCCTAGCGAAGGGTGTTGCAAGTCATGCCTCCAAGGCATATGAATTCTCACACTTCCTTCCATTTTCAGATCCAATGCACTCTCAGATACCACTTGAAAGGGGAGGTAAAGAAATTATATCTACTCCATGTGCAGTTTCCACTAGTATTTCAGAATCAGAAGCATAAAAATTAGTTGTAGTTTTCTATGAGATTGAATTTTAGGGTGATTCAGATCCAAATCCAGATCCTACTCCCAATCCTAAGTCCAAATGGGCACCAAAGGTTATTGGGAAGCTGTGAAGATGACTGGAAATCCATCTGACACAAAGAGGACAAGAAATCAGTTTCAGAAAGAGAACCTTGTGCTATCTCATGCAAGCTCACTTCCTTTAGAGAGATGCAACAAAATACCTGTGATATGCTATATGGAAATGCCTGATCAGCTACATTGCTCTCAGAATAAAAAAATGGATCATACCTCTTTTCTTCCAAAGAGAGGCAAAGGTTACATTCCTCCTTCCGTCCATCATCATTTTGGGAGAAGATGGAGAATTCTACATGCCAGGCCCTAGGATACCTGTGCACAGAACAACATGCATGGTGCTTCACTCCACCATGGATATGAAGGTTGCACCAAAATTTTATCAAGTTTTTCTTAACTTGAATCCTGATTCTACATGCTTAGTTTGAGGGGGGGATTTTTTTCCCATGTGGTTTTTTCTTGTTTCCTTGTTTGTATTAAGCAGTTAATTTTTGCTTTCAGATGTAATGGGTGAACTATGGTCTTAGTTACCAGGGTCCACAAATTTTCCAAGTTAGCATTCAGGGGGGGTTTTAGGATTATAATCCTCCCTTGTCCAAATTTGTTAATTATGCCTAAAATATGAGTCTTTTGAGTCATTATTGAGTCATTATCACCATTGGGTCCACATGTCCTAATTGGGCCACATGTATCAGTTACTAGATTGTGGGGAACACTAATTGAGGCTAAATTCCATTGACTGAACTTGCATGCATAAGTTTAGGTGCCTCCTAGACCAATCCCTACAATTTAGGAGCCACTGGGAGTGCCAGCACCAACCTCCTTCAGTTGAGTTCAGTTGGTGACTAGCCAAGCCTAGTTAGGACTTAGTTACATTCAGTTACATCCAATGATATTCAGTTAGTGTCAGTCATTGATTAACTGCATGTGGGAAAGCACCTTTTCTCACCTGCCACATTTAGTTAGACTAGTTAACTGCTTCTAACTGACCGAGGCACTGATTTAGACAACTGGAGCTAGCTAGTTAAGCTCTGATAGTGACTTAGACACATCCTGTTATCCATGCAGTTAGATTGAGTCAATCAATTTGAATTTCTCTCTCATGTATTCGAATTGACTAGTTATTAATACCAGTGTATTACATTGGATTAATCATCCATTTTTACTTTTGATTAATGAAAGCATATACAACTGCAAATCATTATTGCACTACTTCATATCATATTTTTTAGTAAAATTGTTTGTGTAAACTTCTTGTGAGTTTTTCCTTGGTTCATAGATTCCTGTGAGCTCAATTCTAATAAAACTAAAAGCACAAGAATCTCTTTAAACAGTACATTAGGGGAAATTTAAACTCAAAATGGGCCTTTCAACCCTAATTCAAATTCCATGTCATCATGTGTTAGCTAATGAAATTGCTTTAAATTTGAAATATTGTAGAGGTCTTAAACAATTTTTTACTATAAATTTGGGGATAGGTATCATAAGAAAAACTACTTTTTTTGTTTGTACTTTCGACATATCTCCCTTTTTTTTTACTCAAATTTCGATCGGGGGAGCTCGTTAGACGTGGAATTAAATTCCGCATCCAACGAGTATCCACACTGCATACTTTTGACAGACCCCGCTACCCCAAAAAAAAGATGTCATCATCACATTTTTTCAAGTATTTCTTATTTTTGGGGTAGCGGGGTCCGTTAAAATTATGCAGTGTGGGTACTCATTGGATGCGGAATTAAATTCCGCATCCAACAAGCTCCCCCGATCGAAATCATCATCACATTTTTTCAGGTATTTTTTGTTTTTGGAGTAGCATGGTCCGTCAAAAGTATGCAGTGTGGGTACTCGTTGGATGTAGAATTTAATTCCGCATCCAATGAGCTCCCCCCGATCGAAATTTGAGTAAAAACACAGGTAGATATGTCAAAAATACGAACAAAAAATAGTTTTTTTTTCTTTTCTTCCTAAAAAATTAATAAGTATTATTTTATTATTTTCCTTAGGAGGACCATTTTGAGTTGAAATTGCCTCTAATGAGTTTGCTTCCTAAACAGTAAAAGAGTGTAATATGTGGACACTAAAGTCCCTTGTAAGCTTTGTGAAGGAGATCACCTTACCCATCGGTGCCTTGCTATTGCAAAGGTACGCATTAGAGGAAATTTGGGGTCTAAAATGGACCTTATAAGAAAGCGCGCCAACAACAAATTTTGTGAGTTGGAATTCAAGAACCAATAGAATTTCAATAAACTGAGTCAACCATAATGGTTGAATTGGCATATTTGTCATAAAAGAAAACTATTTTTTTTTGTTTGTATTTTCGACATATCTCCATGTCTTTTTACTCAAATTTCAAGCAGGAGAGCTCGTTGGATGCAGAATTTAATTCCGCATCCAACGAGTATCCACACTGCATACTTTTGATGGACCCCGCTACCCCATAAACAAGAAATACCTGAAAAAATGTGATGATGATGTCATCATCACATTTTTTCAGGTATTTCTTGTTTTTGGGGTAGCGGGGTCCATCAAAAGTATGCAGTGTGGGTACTTGTTGGATGCAGAATTAAATTCTGCATCCAACGAGCTCTCCCGCTCAGAATTTGAGTAAATACATAGGGAGATATGTCAAAAATACGAACACAAAAAGTAGTTTTTTTCATTCTTCCTCCAAAATTAATAAGTATTATTTTATTATTTTAACTATTATTTTATTAGTTTAACTATTATTTTATTATTTTCCTTAGGAGGCCCATTTTAGACCCCAAATTTCCTCTAATGAAAAGTGTGGTCTGAGTCTCAAGGATATCTTGCTCCTGAATAACCTGTGGTTTCCCAACAACCTATTCAACCTTTGGTTTATCAAGTGGTTGAGCCAATTCTATCTTTGGTCAATCCCACTCTTCCTTTGGAGAGTGATATGCATTAAGTGGTTGAACCAATGCAAATGTTGGTCAATCCCACTCTTCCTTCGGAGAGTGACCTCCATCAAGTGATTGGATAGATGCAATCTTTGATCAATCCTACTCTTCCTTTAAAGAGTGAGTTGTCTCCTAGTCATATTTTCTTCACTTCCAGTTCATAATTTTATGGAAAAGGGGGAACTGACTTCATTTTGAATGAACCACCTCCAAGCCTTCAGATTGATTTATTTGATTGGGATAGTCTAGCTGAGTCTCACCTTCCTTCAACTGCACCTTTTCAAATAAAGGTCCAAGTTGAACATTACACGATTGCTCAATGTATTGTAGATGAAGGAGCCTCTATTATTATTTTATCCACATGTTCTTGGAGAGTCACGGGATATCCCAGACTCATGTTGATTGTTAATCAAACACTGGCCTTCAACAGAATACAGAATAAAAAGCCACATGGGAAAAAATCCCCCCCTCAGACTAAGCACATAGAATAAGGATTCAAGTTAAAAAAAACTTGAGAAAATGTTGCTGCAACCTTCATCTCTATGGTGTAGTGAAGCAACATGCATGTTGTTCTTTGCACAGGTATCCTGGGGCCTAGCATGTAGACTTCTCCATCTTCTCCCAAAATTATGATGAAAGGAAGGAGGAATGTAACCTTCGCCTCTTTTTGGAAGAAAGGAGGTATGATCCACTATGTTCTTCTGAGAGCAGTGTAGTTGATCAGGCCTAGCCATGTAGCATCTCATAAGGATTTTGTTACATCTCTCTGCATGACATAGCACAAGGTTCTATTTCTGAAACTGATTTCTTGTCCTCTTTGTGTCAGATGGATTTCAATTCATCTTCCCAACAGTCCCAATAACCTTTGGTGCCCATTTGGGCTTAGGATTGGGAGGAGGAACTAGATTTGGATCTGAATCACCCTAAAATTCAATCTCATTGACTACTACAGCTGATTTTTCTACTTCTTATTCTGAAATACTAGTGGAAACTGCACAAGGAGTAGATAGAATGTCTTTACCTCCCCTTTCAAGTGGTAGTTGAGAGTGCATTGGATGTAAAAATGGCAGAAAGTGTGAAAACTCATATGCCTTGTGTTAGGATTATTAATCCTCCCTTGTCCAAATTTGGTCATATGTCTAAATCAGGAGTCATGTCTAAATCGGGAGTCCATCTAGTCTATTTATAGTCATTAGCACCATTGGGTCCACTTGGCCTAATTGGGGCACATGTTTCAGTTACTAAAGTGTGGGGAATGTTAGCACTCAGAATGTACCCAGGTTGTGAAAAGGTAGATCCCAAGGTAACAGCAAAAACCACTTTAGAATGTATTTCTGACCTAATACAATCAGAGAGGGATATCTCACTATTTACAAAGTTTTTATACTCAAGATATTCAATCAAAGACACTCAGAAGGTCAGATTTATGATGGGACAAATAGGACAAGTTTGTTTTAAAGACTTGGTAGGACAGTCATGGAGGAGACCATTGGGCAATGGAGTCAACAATCAGATCTGAAATAGGTTGCAGGAGGTAAGGTTTTGAAGGTTTATGAACAGAGGCAAGGTAGGCACCATTTCCTCAGTCTTGAGGTATTAGCAGGTTGATTAGTAGACAAAGGGAGACATTCCATCAAACAGAGCACCTCTAGGGTGAATTCTGCAACACTTTAGAAGAAAATATTTTGAAAATGCTTGAACAATGGACCTAGAGCATGCAGGATGAATTCTAGTCCATAAAAAATAATGCTCAAGCATGAAAGCAAATACAAAATGGAGTGGGAAACAAGATAAACAATCACATAAAGAAATCACTTACTGAAGAAAAACATGGCACAAGAATCTCTGATATGAAAAAGATTTCACATTCCTCCTTTGCAAATTTCATTCATTTACTGAAAACGTGAAGCCATTACAATATAGAGTCTCTATGCTCTTGAAAATCCTCTCTAAAACTATCAATTACATTTTAATTTATATAAGAATAATCTTTACCTAACTTTGAATTCAAAACCTAACTGAACTCTAAAAATAGAAATAGTTACAACAAAGTTTCTCCTGCATATCTCCAATGGTGACAGCTGTGTGAAATATGGGAGATGTTTTTATAATTGGACATGTGCATGAAAAAACCCATGTCTTAATTTCTCCAAAATCATCTCAACATCCTCGAAATATTCCTTTGAAGCTGATGACTCAAATAATAAAATTGTAGATTTATGGAAAAATGACTTGTGAAGATATTTTAAATTCTCCCAACCTGTGATTAATGTGTAAAAACTGAAGGAGGTTTTTTATTATAGGAATGTTAGGAATAAAAACCTCTTTCAGTTTTGTCAAATTAAATTCCATTTGTCCAAAAAAATTCTTTGAATTTGATGGCTGAAATAGTCCTTTGGAAAACATGAAAACTGGCCTGTACAACTGACTTTGTTGCTGCTAAACCATAGCACCTGCGTGAAAAATGAAAGCGTTTATTGTGGATAGATATGTTTTGAAGAAAATCCTCTTCCAGTTTCACAAAATTCATCTTCTGTTCATGTAAAAAATTATTTTAATTTTATGACTAGAACAGTCATTTCGAAATCTAAACATTGTCCCTCTGAAAATGACTTTGCTGCTCCCAATATGTAGCACCTGGGTAAAAAATGAGAGAGTTTATTGTATATCATAATGTTCTAATGAAAAACCTCTTTCAGTTTTTGAAAATTCTTCTTTGTGTGCTGGAAACAGGTCATTGAATAAAATGACTAAAATAGTCATTTTCAGAAAAATATCCTATGTTGCTTTTGAATCTTGAATTGTTTAACTTCATGAATGCTCTCACTGTATATATTTCTGCAAATATTATGGGATGATTTTCTTTTTGGGCTTCCCTTCTGCATTGTTGAATGGTGGCTTCCCTTTTCTTGTTCTATAAAAATCAATTTCCAGCTGACTCTTTATCTCCGCCATTTTCCCTGTGTTTGAAAACAAGTAAAAGTTTGAGTTTGGAAATATGGAGGACTGTCTCTTCCCTTCAGCCTGCAGCACACAAATGAAATTATTTTTAAAAACCAAGTCAACTTTATTTTTAAATAATGGTCTATTTCAGAGCCTCCTTTCGGCGGTTTTTTCCAAACTGCTTTTGCCCGCGAAATTTACCAAAAGTTACCACGTGGACATTCTGCTACCACCTTTCCAATTTAGCCATCGTGCAACTTTCCGCTCCGGATCCATCCATGATCTTCGATGTGATTTGCCTTTATTTCCCCACCGTCAGATCAAGTGACATGTACTCAATTCCGCTAGGATCCTTTGTTTTATCAAACGTGCAAGTTCACTCTCCGGAAACCATAATACTCGTTGATGATTTTTCACTTTATACATCAGTCGTCGGATTATTTTATGTGCTAGTGTTTTGATTATACCTTAAGAAAGGTAATAAACCTTGTTTAGCGCGTAAACCTTCATTAAAACTTGGTTTGGTGAATAAAGGCCACTTTTTGACTTTGGAAAAATATTCAAAACTATTAATTTTTGAATATAAATAAAATAAAATCTTTATAAAACCCATTTTGTATATTTCATTCAAAAATTAATACGATTTTTTGCCCCATTTGCGAAGAAATTATTTCTAAAATTCCTTTAACTCCTCTTCTTTGCCAACCTGGAAATAGCTTAATGAGAAAACCTTGGAAACCAACTCAATCACCCATGAGAACTTAAAATTTTGAAGGCAATAGGACCAATTCCGACAAAAATAAATTCAGTGCTAACAACTGGCTCCAACTAGGGATGCTATCCTCCCTGCGAGGTAGCAAAGAACCCCGTAGACCAGGTGCCAAATCCATTGGGTTTCTCTTAATCTTTCTCTGAAATCCTCAACCTGTTTTGAAGTACTAAACCATCAACTGAAACCATTTTGCAAACAAATCCCACTCTATCAACCTGTAACCAATAACTGAATTGCACTTGAAACTGAAACCAAACTGAAAACTGCTAAAATAAATGCTCGCCATGTCGAGCTTATTCATGCCTACCTATCCTACTTAACTAAGCACAAATTCCCATCAAGCAAAATCTGACTTCCAATGAAGCCAATCAAGCAATTTATCCAATAATTCCATTTCTTACTCATGCTTGATCAAAATTAGAACATAAGAACAAAATAGAAATAGGTTATGATGAAAAATTTGTCCTTTGCTGCAAACATATAACCAACTACTCCATCTGAAAAATTTATCCATGTACTCTGCTACTGGATCATAAAAAACATGACAAATTTTGAAATACTCAATCACTTGTTTGTCATGACAAGGCTATCCAAAAAGTAACTCCTCTTGCATACTGTCAAACCGATCTTTAGAAGGGATTTGAAAGGAGTTCTCATGATTGTTTTTCAATGATATATCAGCAAATTCATTTAATATTTCTATGTTTACAACTCCATTATTCTCAAGCACTTCAAGAGGAATATCATTTTGTTCTTCAACAAGATTAAGCAAAAAGATGTCTTTTTGACAAAACGTTTCTGAATTGGAAATTTTTAAAGAAACATCCCATTGAAAGTTCTCATCTCCTTCTTTGTGATCCCTTTGTTTATTGCACACTGTTGGTTCTTTCACATACTGAGATTGATGGAAGGATTTCTCTTCCTTTTCATTATATATAAGTAGACTAAAATTTTCTTTAAAACCATCACTAACATAATTTTCAACAAGCTGACCACAATCATCAGAAAAACCATCAAGAGTATAACCATCTTCTTTCACATCAATAGGCTGATCATCTTCATGCTCATATCTTTTGTCCAATTCTAATCCAAGGGCTGATTTGTCTTTAATTGCATTTTCAGAAAATAAATATGTGGAGGGACTGTAAGATTGAAAATTTGTAGAATCAGAATTCTTTATGTAATCACCCACAAAAGCATTAGAATTTAGACGAAATTGCTGCCGCAAAAAGGAATTTTCTGATTGGGAATAAGCAGCCTCATCTTGAAACAAAACTTTAGAAGTTGAATAATATGAAGAAGGGTTTGATTGAACATCCCAACTTCCTTCTTGGTCACACAAAGATTGACAAGATTGCTGCAAATTATCATCTACTTCAGAAAAAGAAATGTAGCTGCTTGAATCAGAGTTTTGGCTCATGTCTCTTTCAGTAGAGGAAGAAATTATTAACTGCTGAGATTTTTCTTGAATGTGAAGATAGCTAATTTGTGTTTCTTTTTTCTGAAATGGGCTCTCATATAAAATTTCTAAAAGCTCTTCATCCACTAACTCATCATCACTATACAATTTGTCCAAATCCTCAATGAAAGCTTTAACATGCATACAACAATATTGAACCAGCAATAAGGAGGGTTATTGGTTTTTGTAATGTTCATGAAATACTGTATGAAAATCAGTAAGGGAAAATAAACTTTCTGATGGTAACCCTTCATTCCATGACCTTGCATCTCCTTCTAAAGTAGCCATGAACATTTTCATTAAAGAATCCTCATGCAATTTAACTCCCTGCTTATGTATATGTATATGAAATCTAACCAAATGAAGGGCAACATCATCATTCTTTTGATCTTTAAACTTTGGAAGACCTGTTTGCCAATCCACTTTAGGTATTCAATTTGGAAAACTAGGAATGTGAGCATGATTCATAGGAGCATACCTTACAAACAAAGAACTCATCTCGACAAATGAATATATTGAATCAACTCTTAAAACTTTACAATCTTTTGACAGTGGAGTCGCCATAGGAATTCTGAAAACTGGATTCTTTGAAGATGGAGTCACCAGGTGAAAGATGCACAACCTTGCTAATATCTGATTGTTCTTCACCATCAACAATCAAATCTGAAACTATGTCGTTTATACCCAGGGAAGATTTGAACCTTCGTTCCCCAGCAACGGCGCCAATTTGTTAGCAATCAGAATGTACCCAGGTTGTGAAAAGGTAGATCCCAAGGTAACAGCAAAAACCACTTTAGAATGTATTTCTAACCTAATACAATCAGAGAGGGATCTCTCACTATTTACAAAGTTTTTATACTCAAGATATTCAATTAAATACACTTAGAAGGTCAGATTTATGATGGGACAAATAGGACAAGTTTGTTTTAAAGACTTGGTAGGACAGTCATGGAGGAGACCATTGGGCAATGGAGTCAACAATCAGATCTGAAATAGGTTGCAGGAGGTAAGGTTTTGAAGGTTTATGAACAGAGGCAAGGTAGGCACCATTTCCTCAGTCTTGAGGTATTAGCAGGTTGATTAGCAGACAAAGGGAGACATTCCATCAAACAGAGCACCTCTAGGGTGAATTCTGTAAGACTTTAGAAGAAAATATTTTGAAAATGCTTGAACAATGGACCTAGAGCATGCATGATTAATTCTAGTCCATAAAAACTAATGCTCAAGCATGAAAGCAAATACAAAATGGAGTGGGAAACAAGATAAGCAGTCACATAAAGAAATCACTTACTGAAGAAAAAGATGGCACAAGAATCTCTGATATGAAAAAGATTTCACATTCCTCCTCTGCAAATTTCATTCATTTACTGAAAACGTGAAGCCATTACAATATAGATTCTCTTTTCTCTTGAAAATCCTCTCTAAAACTATCAATTACATTTTAATTTATATAAGAATAATCTTTACCTAACTTTGAATTCAAAACCTAACTGAACTCTAAAAATAGAAACAGTTACAACAAAGTTTCTCCTGCATATCTCCAATGGTGATAGCTGTGTGAAATATGGGAGAGGTTTTTATAATTGGACATGTGCATGACAAAACCCATGTCTTAATTTCTCCAAAATCATCTCAATATCCTCGAAATATTCCTTTGAAGATGATGACTCAAATAATAAAATTGTAGATTTCTAGAAAAATGACTTGTGAAGATATTTTAAATTCTCCCAACTTGTGATTAGTGTGTAAACACTGAAGGACGTTTTTGATTATAGGACTGTTAGGAATAAAAACCTCTTTCAATTTTGTCAAATTAAATTCCATTTGTCCAAAACAATTCTTTGAATTCGATGGCTGAAATAGTCCTTTGGAAAACATGAAAACTGGCCTGTACAATTGACTTTGTTGCTGATAAACCATAGCACCTGTGTGAAAACGGAAAGAGGTTATTGTGGATAGATATGTTTTGAAGAAAATATTCTTCCATTTTCACAAAATTCATCTTCAGTTCATGTAAAAAATTATTTTAATTTTATGACTAGAACAGTCATTTCGAATTTTGAACATTGTCCCTAATGACTTTTATGATCCCAATATGTAGCACTTGGGTTAAAAATGAGAGAGGTTATTGTAGATCATAATGTTCTAATCAAAAACCTCTTTCATTTTTTGAAAATTATTCTTTTTGTGCTGGAAATAGGTCATTGAATAAAATGACTAAAACAATCATTTTCAGACAAATATGCTATGTTGCTTTTGAATCTTGAATTGTTTAACTTCATGAATGCTCTCACTGTATATATTTCTGCAACTCTTCTGGGATGATGTTCTTTTTGGACTTCCCTTCTGCATTGTTGAATGGCGGCTTTCCTTTTCTTGTTCTATAAAAATCAATTTCCAGCTGACTCTTTATCTCTGCCATTTTCCGTGTGATTGAAAAAAAGTAAAAGTTTGAGTTTGGAAATATGGAGGACTGTCTCTTCCCTTCAGCGCGCAGCACACAAATGAAATTATTTTTAAAAACCAAGTCAACTTTATTTTTAAATAATGGTCTTATCTGGAGCCTCCTTTCGGTGGTTTTTTCCAAACTGCTTTTGCCCACGGAATTTACCAAAAGTTACCACGTGGACATTCCGCTACCACCTTTCCAATTTAACCATCGTGCAACTTTCCACTCCGGATCCATCCACGATCGTCGATATGATTTTCCTTTATCTCCCCGCCATCAGATCAAGTGACATGTACTCAATTCCGCCAGGCTCCTTTGTTTTATCAAACATGCAAGTTCACTCTCCGGAAACCATAATACCCGTTGATGATTTTTCACTTTATACATCAGCCGTCGGATTATTTTATGTGCTAGTGTTTTGATTATACCTTAAGAAAGGTAATAAACCTTGTTTAGTGCGTAAACCTTCATTAAAACTTGGTTTGGTGAATAAAGGCCGCTTTTTGACTTTGGAAAAATATTCAAAACTATTAATTTTTTAATATAAATAAAATAAAATCTTTATAAAACCCATTTTGTAGATTTCATTCAAAAATTAATAGGATTTTTTTCCCCATTTGTGAAGAAATTATTTCTAAAATTCCTTTAACTCCTCTTCTTTTCCAACCTGGAAATAGCTTAATGAGAAAACCTTGGAAACCAACTCAATCACCCATGAGAACTTAAAATTTTGAAGGCAAGAGGACCAATTCCGACAAAAATAAATTTAGTGATAACAGGGAACACTAATTGAGGCTTATTGCCATTGATTGCAATTAATTGCATCATTTTAGGAGCCTCCTAGACCAATCCCTACAATTTAGGAAGCCACTAAGAGTGTCGAAACCAACCAAGGTCAGTTCAGTTCAGTCAGCAGTCAGTTACATTCAGTTCTAGTCCTCTACATTCAGTTAGCGCTAGGTTTACTTGACCACACTCAGGAGGGGTGCATTTCTCACCTACCACAGTCAGTTAGCCTTAGTCAACACTAAATGTAACACTTGAGTTGTGTTTTAGAGCTCCGATGAACTCTGGTTATGGTTTAGACAAGGTCAGTTAACTATTGAGTCCTTCGATAGTGATTTAGACAAGGTCTTAGTTACCTACAGTCAAGCAGAGTCTATCAATTCGAATTTCCTCATGTGGATTCGAATTTCATGTGGCTATTAAAGCCATTGTACTTCATTGTAATTATTATCTTATTACTTTTTTTATTAATGAAAGAATTCATAGATGCAAGCCATTTTGCACTGTTTCATTCTTCAATTACTGAGTAAATTGTGTGATCTACTTTGTGAGTTGTGTGTTTGTCTACAGATCTATTTGCTCAATTTAATACCTTGGAGGCATGATTTGCAACACCCTTCGCTATGATGTTCCCGGTAGAGATATATGTGATCTCTACTGAGTCAAGACCAAATATCACTTGCTTTGGAGGGCCAATGTGAGTCATATGGTATACAGATAACAGATTGTAGCTAAGGAGGGAACATAAAGTACACCATTGAACTTTCCATGTTCAAACTTGATAGAACCCTTCGCTTTGGCTTGAATTTGAGTATCATCACCCATGTGCATGGTAGGACCATCCATAGACTGTAATGAATAAAATTATTGTCTGGATGCAACCATATGATTGGAATATCTAGAATCTATGAGGAAAACATGTGTTTTTGAATAGCTAGCCTTCAGTGCATCACATTTTTCCTCGTGATCTTCAGTATTTTCTTCATGGTCATCCTTCCTTGCGCCAGTTGGTAGAGTGATGTTATTTTTCTCTAGGAGAAGATCCATTTGATATATATTTCTCCTCATATAGGATATTTCTGGATGAAATCCCCTTCCACAGTAAGAACAAAGGATATTTTCTTTGCCCTTCTTGCTTTTCCTCGAACCCGAGGACTCATTTGACTACTCATTCTCCTTAGGAGGCTCATTCTTTTGCTTCCCCTTTCCATTCATAGATTTGGATCCTCCAGCAAACAGAGCTCAATCTTTGGAACAACTAATGATCCCCATTTGGACAAGCTTGTCATGCTCATTTGTGAGACTCAATGAATGCATTGAGAGTTGGCATCTTCTAATTTTGTGTTGTGAGATTCTAGGTATGAAAGGTTGATACAAAGACTGAGAAATATGTGCCAAGTTTTGAGAGGATGGCAAGGATCAGTTGATCATCCTCCTTCTCAACTTTACACAACTTCAACTGGAGCACCAGGTGCTTGAATTTGGTGAAGAAATCATTCAGAGTTTCAAAGTTTCCTGGGTGAAGAGAAATCAGCTCATTCTCTAGCTGATAGATCCTCAGGTCATCTTGCTTATCAAATAGGGAATAAATTTGATCCCAAATTTCCTTAGGTGTCTTCAATCTAGTGATGTGGAAAAGAATATCCCTAGAAATCGAAATGGATAGAAATCTAAAAGCTTCATCAATCTTATTCCATTATTTTGCTTTATCAACATAATGAATCGACTCTACCTCCATCTCCATTGTGACTCCATAGAGTCCTTTAGAGCGAAGCTATATCTCAATGTCCTCCTTCCACTGATGGTAGTTGAAAGGAGAGAGAGGGTCCACAGAATGAGCCATTATGCTCCTGTAGCAAATGCAGTGAAGGAGACTGAAAAAAACTCAAATCACAAGAAAACAGACAAAGTAAGGTCAAAAACTTGCACTTTTGGAGTTTTCTTCACACACGAATTAGTCAATCAACCAAGCTTGATCAACAATTCATTTTCCTGAGAATTATGTGGTAAACTCTCCACTTCTGGTGTAGAGTTGGAAGGAGCAATTTTGCTCAGAAGAAATTTGATCCAACATGAAATCTGTAGAAGGAGAAATTCCTTATCCTGCGAGGCTCTGATACCATATTAAAATTGAGCTCACAAGAATCTATGAACCAAGGAAAAACTAACAAGAATATTACACAAGCAATTTTACTCAAAATATGATATGAAACAGTGCAATAATGATTTGTAGTTGTATATGATTTCATTAATCAAAATAAAAAAATGGATAATTAATCCAATGTAATATACTGGTATTAATAACCATTAAATTTGAATAAATGAGAGAGAAATTTGAATTTATTGACTCAATCTAACTGCATCGATAACAAGATGTGTCTAAGTCACTGTCGAAGCTTAACTAGCTAGATCCAGTTGTCTAAATCAGTTCCTCAGTCAGTTAGAATCAGTTAACTAGTCTAACTGAATGTGGTAGGTGAGGAAAGGTTCCTTCCCACATGTATTTAATCAATTACTAGAGTTAGCTGAATATAACTAGATGTAACTGAATGTAACTGACTCCTAACTAGGCTAGACTAGTCACCAACTTAACTCAACTGAAGGAGGTTGGTGCCGACACTCCTAGTGGCTCCTAAATTGTAGGGATTGGTCTAAGATGCACTTAAATTGATGCATGCAAGTGAAATCAGTGGAAGTTATCCTCAATTATTGTTCCCTGCACTCTAGTAACTGGTACATGTAGCCCAATTAGGCCATGTGGACCCAATGGTGCTAGTGACTCAATAATGACTGAAAAGACTCCTAGTTTGGGCATAATTGACCAATTTGGACAAGGGAGGATTATAATCCTAAAATTTATATGATATGAAAGTTGTGGTTTATATTCACTTTAATGTGATGTATTTTCCTCACAATGAAGTAATTTTCATTGTCGATCAACTGGCATTTGTTGATCCCTCTCCCTACCCAACTTTAGACCAATTCTATCCTTTGTCAATTCTCAATGTTTCGGTAGACACAACCCTGCCACGGGTGAATTATGTGGCCTCATACCCCTTGTTTTAAATTTATATTAAGAATAATCCTTTGTGTTCATTCTTACCTTCTTGGGACTCGATCCCAACAATTGACCAGGTGATCTATTCAATGGGGAATTTGTAGCCCACTCTCCACTTTTTTTTATGTAAATTTTTAGACATGTGGTCTATCATGGATGGTATAATTCCTTAGGAGGAAGTATTCCTAGACTCTATGATACATTCTAACCTTATTATGCATATCGACTCAATTGTGGTTAGATCTATCCCTAACTTGCTTATTGATTCTGATCTTTCGGATGGTCGATCCTCCCCTATTGGCATTGTTGAGTCTTTGGACTCTCCCATCGAGAAGAAATTCAGTGATCCTAATGAGTTTGATTATTCTCATATAAATTTTGAGTCTTGTGATATTGAGTTTGTTCTTGCAGACTCCCTAACCTGTGTTAACTTTAGATTTCCCCTTGAGGTTGATTTTGTTGATTGCAATTCCTCATGCCTTAGCATTGTAGAGTCTTCCTTGGTTATATCTGCCTTGAATTTTCCTTTTATTGAAGATAGCGAAGTTGCAAATTTTCCTACCAAAGTGACCTATATCGGATCTCTTCTTCTGAATATGGTCTTGATACCACTGTTTCTTAGAGACGTGATTCTTAGTTAAACTCACAACTACTTATTGGCCTTGCATTTTTGTTCAATTTGTAACTGCATTTGTTTATACTCTTCCTACGCTCATGAGCTTGATGTTGGCTTCCATTATTTTAGCTCGTTGTATAGTCCCTCATCTCTTATCTCATCATTGCTTAGCTTTGTATCAATTTGTTTTCACAACTTGACACTCTTTACCTGGAGGAGATTCCCCCTGAGTGTCCTTATATTACTCATGTTCCTTGTATTATTCTTAGGTTTGTTCCTCGTACTTAGAACTAGTTCTGCATGCCTCTGGCCCTCATATCCTCGCATTCAGAGAATTATTTCATATATATTTCCTTTGAGCTCGTTAAAAACAGTAAGGAAGCCATGAGTTGACTTTTTCGGACTCGTTAAATTTTACAGGAAAGGTATGGAGTTACCTTTAAGCTCTGGTCTGACTCCCTAAATATGACTATATTTATGAGTTTGCTTATCCTTTCAAACTTGTTAAAGGAATTGGAATATCATACACATCGGTATAAATTTAACGCTTTTCTAGACCACGTAAATTACTTATGAAAAAGGAATACTCTAGTTCGTCATAGATAGAAGAGTATTCCCAGGTATAGGTTTATCTCTTTTTCGTGCCTGGGAGACTAAACGTATGAAAAAGGAACCTGTTTGAGCTCACTTTTTATTTTTTCATGCTCTGGTTTAAACCATGAAAAGGACTTTGAGTGTTCTTTATGCCATTGTCATGCTCGCTTAATATTTGGGACAAAAGCATCGAGTTATCTTGGTTTCCTTCACGCTCATTAAACTAAGGTTTTAAGCTTGTTCTCAAAGGAGAGTCAGTATGGTGACAGTTTAACCCTTTTTCAGACCTTTTCAACTAACTACAAGAAAGGAATACCTTAGTTCGTCTAAGTAAAGATAGTTCTCCTTTGGATTGTTTTATACTTTTTCAGAATTTGGAGACTAACTTTACAAAAGATCTCCCCTTAGAGTCTTCTTTGGTGTTTTCAGACTCCCAAATTGTGAAAACATTGTCGAGAATCCACTAATTCTGGCTTGTAAAATCCACGGATCAGTGCTTTATCAAGCATTCTTTAATCTTTTCTTCAAGCTTTCTCAACAATGACTAAAGTCTTGAGTTTTTTTTCTTGGACTTGTTAAACCTTTACAAGAAAGAGGGAAATGGAAGCCCCTTCAAATGTATTTTTATATCATAGAAGCAAGTCTTTTCATCCTTGAACAAAGCACTAACTTGAGTCTATCAACAAATGGTTTCTATTTTTTGGCCTTAGGATTAAGCTTGATCTCAGAGTTGTGGCTCCTTTGGTTGTTTTTTTTTCCAAATATATGGAGATTCTGCCAATGTCTCCTACATCACATATTTGTATCGTTGGTTCCTTTGTGTATAAATATGTCTGATTCAATATTGTGTTGTGCTCATTGTTCAAGGATAAAACTCGTGTCATCGATTCTGCAGTTTCCTTGACCATTTTTGTCGACCACTCCCTAGTATCATTTCATTAAATTAAGTCTTTGGTGGTTCTTGTTGCAAAACTTTGTCCCAGATCCAAATCAAATCTATCTTTGATTTTCCTCATGTTGGACGATGGAGTATGCATTAATTCCTTCCTTCCAACAAGCCTCTTCCTATCGACTTCAACACATATTGCTATGGGAATGATATTTAGAGTTTATGACAGTACCTTGGGGATTGCAGTCATCAATGGAAGTTTCCCTCACCATTGGGTTGCAGGAATACCTCAATGTATCCTACTCGATGGATTCTTCAAGTGTTTGACATCAAGACCATTTATTCACACTTTTTAGAATGTACTAGGTACCTTGGGGACCATTTTCATTAGTGGTGGTTTTCCTCGCATTTGTTAATGGTTCTCATCAATGACCAGCAATCAAATGGTTTCCTTAATGTTCGACTTAGATCCTCTATTCACATGGTTAGGATTCATATATTTAGACGGTTTGGATTGAATATTGTTGACATTTATCCATTCGACCCAGGTTTAGACCTTCTTTTGCACACAACAAAGCCCAAGATATCAACCTGACAGAGCAAGGCTCAGTCTGCAACACCTGCGACACAGATGCAGTCTCACCCAAGATATATCTTATGGGTAATTGCCAAAACCAATTTTCTGCAGTTAGGTGGGGATTTCTTCTCCCTTGTCCTCTTACCAACTCACTCGACTGAAGTCAGTGGGTGTATTAATTATTCTTACTATGCAAAGTTAAGGAACTACTTAGCTTATCCATCGAAAGATATTATAACAACAATATAATATTTTAATACACAGGTTATCTATTAATAGTGTGACTCATGCATAATAGAACTCACTCATAAGAAAATACATAAAAACTTATTCACAATATGCATTCCTGCAACTTAAGCACATTCATCATATACATACATGCGACATAAACACATTCATGATCTACACATTGACACAGTATTTAACGTGGAAACCCATCCGAGAAAAACCATAAAGGAGCTCTTCATCTGGCATGACAAAATATATGGCACCTTTTGTCTAATCACTCAGTTGCAAACTATCTTCTATATATTCTTCTCTTTGTTATATTTTTAATCGTTATACAATATCTAAAACATTTATCATCATAATATCATAACCATAAGAAAAGGATCACTGAAAGAAAGACAAGTAGAGTAACACAAAAGAACACATATATTTATCTTAGGAAACCCTCATGGGGGAGAAAACCCAGCAAAAATTTATTTAGAATTCGATGAAGTATAGTGTATAACCCCAAGAACAAGAATAGTTGCTTCTATTCCACAATATTCTCTCTCTTTCTCTCTCTCTTACGCAATGCTTGAGTGTAAGGTGTGTAAGAATGAGAGAGGTTCCTCACCTATTTATATTCATTAGGTGAGTGACTCAAATAACTAATTAGGTCGTCCAGGTTACTATTTATGGCCGACCTACCTAGGGAGACTCAAAATACATTTTATATATTACTTTTTTGGGTACTATTGTCCAGACTTACAACATAGGGTTTACCTAATGACTTTTACATAACCAATTACATCAAGGACATCTCCAAATGGAGGAATAACATCTTCAAAGGAAAATACAACAAAATTACAATAGAATATCTTCTGAGGTTACAATACTTTAACACTCCCTCTTAACTAGGAAGGTATTCTACATCAACAACAACCATCATCACAACTGTACAACTAACTAATTAATCTCTATATGCCATAGGAATTTTTGGAATAACATCATGCATCTTCATCATCAATCTCAGTATGAGAATACTGGATCATCATTTGCAACCTCAATATGTAAATACTAAATCATGTTCTATGAGTACTGGATCATTTTTTGCAACATCAGTGTCTGGATACTGAATCATCTTCTATGAGTTCTGGATCATCTTTTGCAACATCAGTATGTGGATACTGAATAATATTCTATGTGTATTGGATCATCTTCTGCAACATCGGTATGTGGATACTCAATCCACAGGGGCTTCACTTGTTGACCAATATCCTATCACGTTAGTTCATATTGTGGGTTTTAAAATTATTAAAAATTGAACCAATATATTGCAGGTATTGGGGGGATGAGGGGTTTAAGGTGGGGGTGGGTAGGTTGGTTTATAAGGATTGAGGTATAAAAAGGGGTGGGGAGGAGGTTTTAAGTATTGGGAGGGGGTTTCAACAAAAAGAGTTTGGGTCAATATCTCTGGAAATTAAGGGTATTCTTTAATATCCCACGATCGCACGTGCTATGTGAGATGTTCACTAAGTGAAGTCCCCGTGACTCAATCATATTCTACAATATCAGTATGTAGATACTAAATCGTCTTTTGCCATATTAGTATGTGAATACTGAATCATCTTCTGAATACTGAACCTTATTCTATAACATCAGTATGTGAATAATGAATCTTCTTCTTCAACATCATTATGTGAATACTGAAACATCATCTGCAACATCAGTGTGTAAATACTAAAACATCATCATCTGCATCATCTGCATGTAAAAACTGAAACATCAACAACATCATTAGAATATTAGTTCTAAAGCAACATCATCAATAAATTTTATATCATCATCTGCATTATCAGCATAGAGATGATGGAACATCATCATCATCAACATAAAAATGTTGAAACAACATCATCATCATCAACATAAAAATGTTGAAACAACATCATCATCATCAACACAAAGTGTTGTGACTTCAACCACATCAACATTATCAGCACAGGGTGCTGGGACCACAACCACATCAGCATCATCAACACAAGGTGTTGGGACCAGAACCACATCATCAACATCAACATACAAATGTTGAAGCAACATCATCACCAATATCAGTATAGAAATATTGAAACTACCTCATCATCATCTATATAGAAATACTAAAATTGTCTTATCAACATCAATATAGAAATACTAAACCTGCCATATCATCAGTATGAAGATATTGAACTTGCCACATCGACATCAGTATGGAAATATTAAACTTTCCACATCAACATCAGTATAAAAATATTGAACGTGCCGCTTCAACATTAGTATGAAATACTAAACTTTCCACTTCAACATGACAACAACATTAGTATGAAAATATTGAACCTGCTATATCAGTATAGGAATATTGAAACTATCTAACAATCCTCTCAACAACATTAGTATGAAAATACTGAACCAACTACATTAGTATAGGAATACTGAAACTATCTCATCAACCTCACAACAATCATCAGTATGAAAATACCAAAACCACTACATAAACATCTTGTTTGACTTAATAACCCTTTTGGGCCGACAAGCCTAGTGAGACAGATTGATCTCCCTAGATACCAAACAAGCCTCGTATGCATTACTAACCCTTCTGGTTCAATAATCCTAGCCATAAATTCCAAACCACTTCTTTCCCTCTTACCAGCTTAGAGAAGAACCTCTATGAGTTCTCTAGTAGATCCTGAGAATTTTATCTAACTTACTAACCATTTAGAGTCAACAAGCCTAGTTAGACAGATGGATCTTCATGGGGACCAACAAGTCCTATTATGGATTACTAACCCTCTTGGGATAAACAGGCCTAACCAGACATACTAATCCTCCTAGGATCAATAGGCCTCGTTTGACTTACTAACCCTTTTGGGCCAACAAGCCTATCCAGACTTACCCTACTCTAGGCTGAGCTACCCCCACTGCATCCTACTATCATATTATTCACTCCTTATTTCGAGGGAGGTCCTTTCGGACTATGCCAAGATTGTCTTGAAAGTATTCAAAATTTTCACGAGACAAAGGCTTAGTCAACACATATGCCACATTTTCCTCTGTAGTAACATACTTGGTCTTTACAACTCCCTTCTGCAACTTGTTCTTTACCATGCTTGACTACATCGTACATCCACAAATTGTATCATTCTTCTTATGTGTACCTGCAAATGCATCATTCTTCTCTTGTACATCTGTAACTGCATCATACATCCACAACTTGCATCATTCTTCTTTTGTGCATATGCAACTGCATCATTCTTCTCTTGTAGGTGATTGCATACAATCCTTCCTATAAGTCAAATATAGTTGTATGATTATAAACATTTCATAACTTATTCATAATTACAAATTCTTATGCATAAAGATATATGCCATGCAACTATTTCTTCTAATGCAACAATCATCTATATCATGTATACATGCAGTAACTTTCTATATGCCTTGAATATTTCCAAGACATTATGTCAGCAAGGAGGTTTCATCCTATGGATAAGTAGAAAAGGAATGTTGTACAACAACATAAGCCACTCACCCATCACCTGCATATTAGTAGTAAACTACAAATATTCTAATATGCATAATACATATTTATGTACACATCTGAACAACTAGATATATATGAAATGACAATTCAAATACTTATCTTTATTTGTTTGGTAGAATCTATCATGATCTCTATCTTCTTGAATTACTAGAGTCTCTACCAATGTGTTCAACTTCATTGTTTGATTTCGAGGTCCTGTTCCTATCTTTCTCATGATTGGAAATACTGAGCAAGTCTTCTTATACCACATATCACATAGAACTATGTATTGGTGTTGAATCTGTGTGTCCTACCAATGCATCCCTTCTTATCAATGATGAAATGGATAAGAGTATAATATTCATATTCATCAATATATTTATTCTGGATCATATTCCTCATTACTTGAGGAATCTTTACTTTCTTTCTTCTCAGCTGCAATATATTCATCATTGGTTGCATTGAGAGAAGCACTCCTCTTTCTGCAATATGTTGGAGTGATATTTCTATTTGTGGCACTACCAACCCAATCAAAGTAATCATATCTCTACAGTACCCTTTAGGTACCACACCATTTTCTCTGCATATTTTACTTGGATAAGGAAAATATCCTTTGGATTTCATCATACCTCTAATACAAAGAATCATGTCAATATTCTCGAACTTTGAGATCTACCGTAGTCACTCCCTCTGAGGTGGAGCACCATCCTCCCTCTGTATCTTGTACTCTCTGCATTAGGACATTGGAGTGACAGGTAGCCTCCTTTGCTACTAATATTATTTTTGTCCATCTATGTCACCTATCGAAGTCACTAGATATCAAGATCCTCCATCTCAAACTTTGTTGCAATTTTTCTCTTGCATCCATCTATGAGATTCTCATCCTTTGTAGGCTTCTATCTTCAACCTTGTAGTAAAGGTTGGGATATCCATCACTCTATTTTTTCCTCAAGCTTTTCATGTAATTGCATGAGCTATCCTATGGGTTCCTACTGAGCTGGTACAAATCCTTTTGTGCATAGGTGGTTCTCTGTAGAGAGTCTCAAACCATGTAGGTTTCTTGATATGTTCTTCTACTTCTATTACACCAACTGTATAGTGTAATATCCACCAATAAAGAGGCATGTCTATCCCCTAGAGCAATGTCATTCCATGATCGAGTCTCTCTTTCTGATAGAAACCATGAACCCTTCTTTGTTTCTTTTGATACTTCGATCTATTGTATACTTGATATTGTAGATCTACTTGGAAGACTTTACAAAACTTCCCTTCATGTCTCAAACTCATATCCAAACATCATTTTGCATGATCGACTTCTTGATCGTATCATCCTTCCATTCTTCCTTCTTGGGACATTCTTTCGCAAAGTGTCCTTTCTTGTCACAACTGATCATCTGAGTTGTGATATGTAATTTTATTCTTTGCAGGAATGTTCTTCCTTCTTGTCGTATTCGTCCATATCTTCTTATTTTTCCATCAATCAAGCTTCTTCTTATGTGCATTCCTCCATAGGTGATCTTCCTTCTAGAAAAAATCCCTTAAATGAACTTATAAGACCATTCAAAGTTGTAATCTATGCTTCTACTTCTTTGACATTGTCTCCAATGGCTTCTAATTTCTTTGAGATCTCCTTGTGAAATAACATTGAATGTTTTCTAACATTTGCATCTTCACATCCTTGAGTTGAGTTCTCAAGTTCATATTCGCACAAGTTGTTCATTGAATCAAACATATCCTTGGGAGTCTTTAAGTATGATACATGTGATAACCAATGGATACAGAAATACTCATCTTTGTTTTGACTAGGTCCTTATTGTGCTTTTCTTTGACTTCATCTCCTTCTGTATCTGTAGCTTATTCTTTGACATATTTCTCCATGTCATGCTTCTTCAAGTATGAGAAGCACTCTATACTTCCATGCTTATAAGTTATTGACTCTTTCAAGCATGTCCTCAAGCTTGTTACTATTTTTCATCATGATAAAAATGAAAACCTCAAATGGAAATAGAGAGGATAGAACTTACCAATGAGATTCCTTCAATTTGATGCTTTCTTGAACGCTCTTCTGGAATATTGCTTCTAGTGGACATAGGTTTTGATAGAGAAACCATAATTTTTCAACTTAAGTATATTTCATCTTTGATTGTATAGAAATATGTGCATCCTCAAGGAAAACTGAGCAGCATACTTATTTTCCCAAAATTGTGAACATAACTGCAAAATATTTGATGCCCTAGTTTTCCCCGACAGTAGTGTTAGGTCAAAAATTGAGAATCCAAAAAATGAGAAACTTCTTATAGAAATATGCGCCCTCCTAGGGATATTTTTATAGTCCTCTTTTTTCAACCGATCGATGGAGGGAAGTTCCCAAAACATGAAGCCCTAGTTTTTCTCCAATTTCGTTTGCATAATTGACTGATCTTGTTTCTATTATAGCTCCGAAGCTTCCAATCCTCAAGGTCTAAAACTTCATCCTATGGTATCCTCATCTATCTTTTTTCCAACCCCACAGGTTATAGCATAATTGGATTCACCAAGTGGGACTTATGTGAATTTCCCAAGGTGACTTATTTCAGGACTGTTCAACATAGCAAACTTGTATGGACTGCCACATGTCATTGTTTCAACTTTAGGGTCTAAAATGTTGACCATGGAAACTAAAGTCTGTTCCCTATCTAAAAAATCTTATTAAATTTAATTTGTAACTTCCTATCCTAAGATATATCAATTCTCCCTAGGTCACATGGAGAGGTTGGAAACCTGATTTGGAGGAATCATATCTCCTAAATTATACAGAATATGGGGCTGAAACGCATGCACAAGGTACATCAAGATTTCATCTTTGGCCTGTAAAATTTTCCTCTCCTACGCCTTCTCCAAACTTGATTTATAGTGAAAATTACAAGATGACTAGTTTTTTCCTTCTATGGTTCATCTTTGGATTGTAAAATTTTCATCTCCTATGCCTTCTCCAAACTTGATTTATAGTGAAAATTACAAGATGACTAGTTTTTGCCTTCTAGGGTCTTTTAGGCATGAAACCCTAATATCCAGTAGTTGTAGTTGTAGAAATGTTTCAGTTGCACAAAGAATTATTTCAAGGTGGCTCTAATACCATGTTATATTTTTAATGGTTATACAATATATAAAACATTTATCATCATAATATCATAACCATAAAAAAAGGATCACTAAAAGAAAGACAGGTACAACAACCTAAGATAACACATAGATTTATCCTGGGAAACCCTCATGGGGGAGAAAACCCAACAAAACTTACTCTATATAGAATTCGACCAAGTACAGTGTATAACCCCAATAAAATGAATAGTTTCTCCTCTTCCTAGTATACTCTCTGTTTCTCTCTCTCTTGCGTAATGCTTGAGTGTAAGGTTTGTAATAATGAGAGAGGCACCTCACCTATTTATATTCATTAGGTTAGTGACTCAAATAACTAACTAGGTCATCCAGGTTCTATAATTAGGGTCGAGCTACCTAGGGAGACTCAAAATACATTTTATATATTACTTTTGTGGGTATTATTGCCTCGACTTACAACAGAGGGTTTACCTCATGAATTTTACATGACCAATTTCGTAGCTCTCTGAATTACCTAAGCTACTTGTTCTTGTTGCCTTACCTCACTGAATGTATTATATACACGCATAACCCACACCACTATTGTTGAAAGCGAAGTGGTATCCCAAAAAGAAACCAGGGAGAACAAGGGTGGCCTATCAAGCTGGTAAATGAAGTAAGCTCTGTCATTATTGATCATAGTTACCAAAATGGCCTACCTACCTCAACCACCCGACGAAAGTGGGGCTATAGCACGCTAAAATGGCCTATGAATTGGGTGGTTTTTATCCCTTTCCTGTAACGTGAAGGTTATCCTTAGAAGGACGAGGTACGAACGAATGCTCTATGAATATCAAATCTTAAATTGCATAATATCATATATAATTAATGACTGAAATAACTTAGTTACCGGTCAGCAATGCAGGTAATCCCGCCAGAGCAGTGGGCTTGCCATGGCATTGACTCATAAGCATTTCCCAATGCTTCTCTCTGCCTACTAACCCCAATCAATATGTCAACGGGAAGGGTCTTCATTATCCCCCCCCCTCTTAATTCTAATTCAAATCAGGGTCAAAATGATAGTAGAAAACCTATTAGCTCGGAGGTGCATAAGGGATTTGACATGCCAAAGTATATATTTGAACGATAATGCCAACGAGGGAACTTAAAAGTCTCCATAAATAGGTCAAAAGAGTATCCACCGTTGTCTTGGTTGGTATGCCACTAAACAGAAAGAGAAAGGTCGTGCTCGGCATTTGAACCAGCTCAATTGTGAGCATCTGCATGTAGGTTTCAGATCTAAGTGGTAGTATTAGGTCCCTTAGTTAGCATCTTTGAGAAATGTATTATCTTCTTTTAGAGGGTTTTTAAAAAGGAGGTTTTAATAAGAGCCCTCTCCACCCCAAAAAGGATAATAGTAGGGAAAATGTGTCATTCCATGCCCCATCCATGTATAGCGTCCAAGTAGAGTCTAGTCTGTTTTTGTTTTTCCTCCTCTCTTTTATACGTTAAACCTATTCCAATCTAGGTAGGAGGGGGGGGGACAGGGCAGCTGAAACTTGGAATTTTTTAGGGAGGAGGGAAATGGAAAGGCAGGTAGTTGCTAATGCTTCTTGATAGTGTTTGATCAATAGTCCACATCTTTTGAGATAGGGGTATATTCCCCTTAAACATACCCAAGATAGGGAGTCCCCCTCACGTCAGACCCGATAGAATAAAAGTAAGAGCTTACCACTAGCCGTGGGTATACTTATTTGTATCCCATAGTACTTGGTTGGCTTAGTACGAAGGGCATTACTATTACACCAATTCCATTCCTTCTTTTACTTAAAAAAAAAGAAATAGGCTTATTACTTATAAAAGTACAATCTATGAATTCTTGTGAACACCTAGATAATAAATATATACATCAATACATCTATATACATTTATATGAGACCCGCATCTCTACTTTTAAACAATGGATCTTACTCTGTAAGGCAGTCTCTTAAAGCTTGTTTCCATTAAACTTATAGCAATAGAATTGCTAATAGTAATACTCAAAGCCCGGGTGTTTAACATTATTTTATTACTAATGAACATGGCCATTTCCGGAGGGTTGCCTATGAGGAGAAGGATATGCCGTTGATGAACCTCCCCATACTACCCCCATACTACTAGGCCATTTACTGAGCTTTCCCTAGGTTGGTTGGAGAGCCTACTTCTTCCCCATGAGGTTGGAAGGATAGTTTATCATATTTTGACCGGGGCCTCTTTTAAAGAGCTTTTCTTTCAATCAACAGAGCTCAATAATAACCAGGGGATAAATATACGAACCAACCATTCGTCGTGTCTATGAACCGAGGGGGTTTATTTGGCTATATTAACAACCGGGTAGTTTATATGGCTCAGTTGTGTCTCTATGGGTATAGTTAGTTGGCTCTAACACTACCAGGGGAGATACTAGATGAGATCATATTGGTTAGCCAGTGAATGATGAGTATGCATCTCCCAGAATATGTGGCAGTTGGGAATGTCCTTTTAAGAAGACTCATCAGTCGCCTTTGTCTGCTCCTCCCAGAATTTTTGGTGAACCTCATTCATTATTTAAGTAACCTCATCAGAGTCATTGTCCAAGCCCAAGTGTTCCTCTGGTATGCACAGATATAAAACAATTAACCATGAAGAGATATAGCAGCAAGTAGCAAGCATGAAGATGTAGTTGCTCTGCATAACTCTTTAGCTTGTTTATTATAATATATTCTAAATTTACTCAGTGTAGAATCTATGGAGCAAAGTGTGCTCTGTGTGTGCTCTGTGAGTAGGCCCCTTCCTCCTCGTGTCAACCTCCTTTTCTTTCTCGGCGACCACAAGTAATTACTGTTTCCAGGGCAACTGAGCATCCCTTTCCGGTGTCAAATCTAAGCATCCAAGCCTATAAGCCAAGTGTCCAGGCCCATTTGAGTAGCTTAGTACCCCAAGCTTAGTAGCAAGCCCGGGTATACCTCTGTGTTCCATAGCGGTAAAGGATATAGGGCGAGGGTAGGTTAATATGGTTCCTACAACGGTCAAGTTCTATAGTTCGAGGTTAGAGGGCCTAGTTTGAGGTAAGTTTATAAGGTATTTTAATGTCTTATATTGACCTTGAACGGGGGGATATACTAGACCTCCTCACTTGGTATGATAGATGACCTCGAATTAGGACGTGAAATAAATTCAAGCTCAGCATCAAGTGCATAAGCATCTGGCATTTCAACCTAGAGAAAAACTTCAACATCTGGCTTCGTATTTATCAGATCAATCTTGCAGAGAAGGCTCCCTCTTCCAGTCCTCGTGTTCGACCTCTCCCTCAGCATATTCATTTTCATGGTATCATGTGAATCCAAGATTTTCATTATAGAATTTTTTTTTCTGCCTTTGTGTAGTGAACATTTAGGTACACTGAACGCGCTAAAGTGCGGGGCTACTTCGCTACTTGGTGGATACTTGAATCAACTTGCATAATTGACGACTGAGCTAGCTAGTCAACTGTGCTATTCAAATGTTGCGCTACACACTGCTGGGTTTGGTTACTTCGCTTGGGCTCCTGGTTATAGAAAACTGCCGCATTCACATTATTGAATACTAAAATTGCTGGGGTCAAATCCTTACCTATCAGACCTATTAAAATGATTTTTATCTTTCCTTAACTATACTCTTATATCGTTTACCTAGGATTTCCAGGAATTCACTATATGCCAATATCAATAGGAGATCCAAGGGTCGATGCTGGCTGGTTGGTACTCATTAGGTGGTGGCAATGCACTCAATGCCGGTACTCCACAGGTGCTACTCAACCAGTTTATCCAAGAGTCATAGTTTTTCTGGTAGGGAGTTTATCCAATAGTATATGTTTATGTTGATTTGTCTTGGCATCTTTATGTTGATTGTGATTGGCGTTGGCAAGGGCAGATAAGATCCAACCTTCATGGTGGTGCTAAAGCTTACCGATACGGAACGGGAGTTACTACGGAAACACATATAGTAAAGGGCCTCATAGAGAAGGAAACAAATCCGCATAGAAGTATCTGATAGATAGGAGGAGCCTAATCCACTGGGCTCTTGATGAACAAAGAACCGACAGCTGGTAAAACCTGTTATGCAAATATGGCCGAGACAATGCATGGCTATACATAACATATTTTTTTTGCTATACCTAGCATGTGAGTAAAGGAAGATGTATGGCTAAGTCTAGGTCTTTACCTACCCCTTCATAGGCCAACCTTTATGTACTTAAATTCCCACACCTGGATTCCAAAATAAAGGTACTACCCTACACCTTTTGCAAGCTATTGACCCTGCCTCCATCCCTATCAATTCACTGCCTTTGCTCCGATTCGGAGATGTCAGAGATGCTTTGCAATGCATTTTTAGGAGGTGGCAATGCAATTTTATAAATGAGCAATCAATGAATGTGGGCAAGTGGTTTTTGAAAGGATGAAAGTAATCCCAAAGGGTAAGAAAGCCCTTGTAAACCAGCATGCAACCCATAGCTTAAAGTTTCCCCTGTCAAATAAAATAGTAGGGAGAGAGTCTCAAAGACATCCATCCTTACTGTCATGCCTCCCTGTGGCAGCCTCCTGTGAATGATTGTCTTTTGGCATACAATGACATGTGATTTATGATTGATTATTGGCTGACTGACAATGATCGGTTGGAATGTGATGGGCTATTGGCTGACTGACAAACATTAAAGACATCTATGAATGGAGGAATAACATCTCTGAAGTAGGATACAACAAAAGTACAATAGAATATCTTCTGAAGTTACAATACTTTAACCCTCTTATCTATATAGACTCCTATATCCTCTCATTCTCTCTAGTCTTCTTACGCTCAATATTCATCTACTACACTCTACTTTCAATACGCACACAACATGGATAGGCTCTCTGTTATATCCCAAAATGACACATCTCTTCCAGTGACCACTTTCCCATGTTTTCGTCGCATGTTGACACTTCCATGACGACAATTCATGAAAGTCACCAAAATTCACTAAAAAAACACCTATATTGGAGGAGCCATATCTCAACTTTTGTAACTTGGATTGACCTCTTCTCTAGACCATTGGAAAGGTATCTAAGTAAGGAAAACCTTTCTAGAGATGCCAAACACTAAAAAATGTACAAAAGTACCCTGAAAATGAGATTTTTTAACCTAACCTTGAATTTTCCTTCATGCTACCCGCGGTTATACCTTTTGTATTCATGACTTTTCCTTCATGCTACCCGCGGTTACCTTGAATTCCTCTTGTATTCATGACTCTTGTTACTGCAGCCTCAAATTTTGTCTTTGCATTCCCCACTGTTGTCACCGCAACCTGCAACTTTGTCATGTACATGTCGAAAAATGAATGTTTCTCGAATTTTAGGTAGTTTTGGTGGTTATGCAACTGACTCCTTCGGTTGTAACTACTTTTGCCTTTGCCCTAAATCTTCAGCAAACTATATAAGAGAGGGAGAGGGGTCCATGAGAGGGGACTCAAAAAATTTCATTGTTATGTTGGAGTAATTGGGACTCTCATTCCCCCCACCCTTTCCCTAGATATCATACCCTTGTGTTGTAGAGATTGGAGGCTTAGTTCTTTGGAGAAGAGAAGCAAAAGAACCAGATCAAGTTTTCGTGAGGTTCCTAGCAAGAGGAGAAGGTGAACTTTGTACTTATTCCACTTGTTTAATAAATATATGATGTCCTTATTCTTCCCAAATCATTTTTCAATGTATGATTGAATCTCATATTTGATTATATGATTATGTTTATCATATTAGGGTTTCATGTTTTACTGAACATAATCTCTTTTCATATAGTTGATTTGGTTTGAGGAAGGCATAACTTGTTTTGCAGGTCTCTTGGAGAAGAAGAGCAAGAAGAAGGGTAAGAGAAAGCTTGGACCAGCCTTCAGTGATCAGGTATGGACCCTACTTATCTCTGAATCTTGCTTATATTTGCTTGTTGAACATTGTACATCTGTCTTTCAACCCTAGTATGTTGATGGCCTCTTAACCCCCAACCATAAGAACACTTTCCTCTACAACAAAACTAGCGACTCCGTTGGGGAGAGACTTGTCTATTTGGGGTTTCTTTTACTTCTTTCCAGCCTTTTTTAAGGTTTATGTTCCTTCTTTCAAGTTAGGAACACATTTTGAGTATGTCATAACACCTTTCCTGCCTTCCTAGGTCATTTTTTGACCCTTTTTGTGCTTTATTCCACCCATTCACGAGATACATACTAAAAAGTAGAAAATTTTGGATGTATTCATGACCTGCACTACCTATGACCTATGTTTCATTCACAACCTTCCTTAAGGCAACTCGCTAATGCACCTGAAAGTGTGTTTTTTCATCATTTTTAGGGTTTTTTGGGTGATTTAAGGGTTGTCTGTGGGGTCTTCAAGGGTCCTCTGCATGTGCATGACTCTTGGGAGGTTTTTTCATCTCTGTTATTTTCTCTTTGTCTATATTTTAATCCCTTTTCAAGTCCTTTATCTTTTTTTGTTTCTTTCTCCCCTACCTTCTTCTTTGGCTTGACCTTGGTTGACAAGTTACTGAGTAGCCTCTGTTTGCAAGTTTAGATTGATTCTTGGGACTTCTTGACCTTATTTTATGTCAGTATTATTTCTTAGTATCTTCATTCCAAAGTGGTCGTATTTCCTACCTTTGTAAGCCTTCCTTCCAAGTGAGGTTCTATCTAGTCTTAGGCCCCCCTAGGACCTGTTTGAGGGGTGTAGAGTAGTAGTATATTTGATGTTGTTTGTATTAGTTGATAGGTTGTTTTTTATTTTTCATTTATAAAATAAAAATAAAAAATAACATATAGTTTCTTTATATGCACATAGATTAGGGTTTTAGTCTTAATTTCATGGCATATCAATGTTCTTAAAAAATAAAAAGAAGTTTTTCTTTCGTGGATTTCAAGTTTCTTTTTGAGAAAGAAAGATAAGTAGTTTTTTGTTTTTTGCATTTCAAGTTCTCTTTTGTTTACTAATATTTTTTAGACATTTAGTCAAAAACACCATTGGTTTCACCTCTGTCACCCTTTGAGTAATCAACAACCCCTTAAAATGAACATTTAATATCTAAAATCTATTAGTAATTGTTTGTTTCTAGGGATGACACACACTAGTCTAGGCTAGTGTTTTGGGTTAGGGATATCTTAACTACCCAAAAATCCAAACTCAAACATAGTGGCCTATATTTTAGGAAATCCAAATTCATTGAGAAAGACACCAGAAATCTCCTCTCACACAGGAGTCAAGCACGAAGTCGTGTGATACTGAGATTTTGGAGATACCCCTCCTCTTCTCAGTAAAGCATACACTAGAGTTGTTGCACATTTGGGTACTTACTCAGTACCTCCTTTTGGCCTCATGTGGTGCTTGGTATTGTTTAGGTTTCAGGATTAAATACCCTTCCCATGTGCATCATTTGGACTGACGACTGTTCCTCCAGACTTTCTCCATGATTTTGGTAGCCTTAGTATATTGTATGCTAGGATCTTACATAGGTGGCAGTGGAAGGCTATTTACATTGCTCCTAGGGAATACTTGGAAGGTAACCTCAATTGACAATTTGGGAGGGTGGTTGGGTGATTCCAGTGCCTGCACCTTGATAAGTATTCACAAGACGCCAAGTAACTACTCTCCAACCTTCATTGGTTAATTTTGGGCCCTCATCATCCTAGACTTTGATTTGGAAGGTACCTCTGCTTGCATGGTTTGATACTTAGGTATTTTCTGCTAGTGGCATGTTATTTCTACTATTGGTTTCCTGTCGACCTCAGACATTGTCTTCTTGTCTAAAAATATGGCTAACACCCCTATGAACACCAACCAGGATACCCCCTTTCTAGGGACTCCTTGTGCTATTCCTCTCATAGGGATTGTTGGTGTTCCTTTGATGGCCACCTTAAATCTACCTAGATTCACCCTATGGATACCGGTGTGGTTGTTTTCCAATCCAACTGTCTTGAATTCTCTTGATGCTTCTCAAGTAAGCTCCATATATCAAGGGCATCAAAAAATTTCTTCCCCCTCACCTATAACAGCTTCTCCTCCTCCTTCTACCTCATGCTGTGAAAGTTCTGATACCAGTAACTGGTAGTCTAAAAGGATTAAAAGAAGGAAGAATAGGAAGAAGACTCTAAATCAAGGGGGCACCCATTCAACCTCTACAGTTCAATTTGAACCTCACCACCCAGCCTCTGTTGGTCATGTTGGGGGCACCTATCCAACCTCTGTAAGTCATGTTAGATCTAAGCACTCAACCTCTATAAGTCAAGTTTATCTTCATCACTCAACCTCTGCAAATCATGGTGAGTTCACTTGTTCAACCTCTGCAGGTCAAGTTGAACCTGCCCATCCAACCTCTGCAGGTCATGCTAAGAAACCTCGTCCAACCTGTGCAGGTCATGTTGGACCCAACCACCCAACCTCTGCAAGTCATGTTGGGGGCACACACTCAACCTTTGTGAAGCATGTTGATCCTAACCATTCAGCCTCTGCGGTTCATGCTTGTGGAACCCGTCCAACCTCTGCAGGTCATTTTGGACCCAGTATCTCAGCCTATGCAAGCCATGCTAGGGTAAAAATATCAGTCTCTGTGGGTCATGATGAGGGAAAACATTGAGCCATTGTGAGTCATGTTGACACTGTTGGAAAGAATAACCCTTCAAAACATAAGCTCAATTTCCCTACTAGGATCTGTGAGGGATCCCACCTTACTCATCAATGCCTTGCCATCGCGAAGGTACAAAGAGTTTGGTTTCAATTCCATCTCATTCTTGAACAAACCGAAGCTTCTCAATAGCATACTCAAATTTAGTAGATATAGTGTTCAAACCTTCTAGTATTTGGTTCACCCCACTCTTCTTTCGGGGAGTGATCCTTATGTGATTGAACCAATGTCATATTTGGTCAATCCCACTCTCCCTTCGGATAAGGACTTTCATGAAGGGGTTGAATTGATTCCATCATCAATCAATCCCACTCTTCCTTTGGAGATTGAAGTGTCTTCTAGCCACATATTCTTCACTTCAGTTCAGAACTTATTGAACAAGGGGGCAGTGAACTCGCATCAGATGAACCCCCACCAAGCTCTCGAATTGCTTCCTTTGACTAGGATAGCCTAGCTGAGTCGTGCCTTCCTTTTGATGCACATTTCCAGATAAAGGTCAAACTTGGACATTACATGATTGCTCGTTGTATTGTTGATGAAGGAGCCTCAGTTAGTATCTTGTATGCTCATGCTTGGCGAGGCATGGAATATCCCATCCTTGTGTTGAATGCTAGTCAGTTACTAGATTTTGATAGAAGAAATAGTACATCCTTGGGAATTATTCCTCAAACACCTGTTACTTTGGTTGGGAAGACCGTCTTAGTTTATTTCATGGTGATAGAATACCCCTTGGACTTCAATATGCTCCTCGGGCATGATTATGTTTATGCCATGCAGGTTGTGGTTTCAACGTTCTTTCATGTGATGTACTTCAATCATAACGAATACATTGTCACTGTCGATTAGTTGTATTTTCTTGATCCCTCTCATGACCCAACTAGATACCAAGTCTTTCCTTTATTGATTCACAGTGTTTCGATACACACTACCCCACCACAAGGGAGCTACGTGGACTCATATCCCTTGCATTCACTTCCTACTGAGAAGAAGCATCTCTATTCATGCTTACCTTCTCGAGACTTGGTCCCAGCAATTGACCAGGTGATCCCTCCTATACAAACTGTGGATCCCTCTCTCTACTCTATTGATCCATTTGAAAGTTTAGATATGTGTCCTATTTGGAATGGTTTACTTCCTTCTGATGAAGTATTCCTAGATTCTATGATATTGTCTAAACTTCTTATGGATGTTGGTTTAGTTGTGAATAAATCTAACCCTGAATTGCTTAATAAGTCTAATATTTCCATTAATCAATATTCTTATGTTGTTCTTGTTGAGTCTTTGGACTCTCCCTTCGAACAACAAGTCAATGATCCCGATGAGTTTGATTTTTCAACTCCTATGATGTTGAGTTTGTTCGTGCAGACTCTATATCCCTTGTTTATTTTTTCTTTTCTTCTGAGGTTGATCTTATTGATTATAAATTCTCAGGCCTTGGCACTATAGAATCATCCTTGATTGATTCTGCCTTTACTACCCCTTACGTAGAAGATAGAAAAGTTGCATGTGTTTCTGCCAAAGTGACCTACATCAGATCTTTTCATCTGCTTGGAGACAGGATTTGTAGTTGTATTTACAACTGTTTACTGGCCTTGCCTTGTTTTTCAATCTATAATTGCATTCATATGTACCCTACTTGCGCTTATGAGCTTGATGTTGACTTCCACGCTTTTTTCTCTTTATATAAGCCCTCATATCTGCTCTCATCACCACTCAACTTTGTATCATTTTTCCAGTACAACTTGACACACTTTACCTTGAGGAGACATTCCTTGGGTGTCCTTATCTCTCTCATGTTACTTTCATTATGTTTAGGTATGTTCCTCGCACTTGGAACTAGTTTTGCCTACCTCTAACACTCGTCTCCTCGCATTCAAAGCACTCTTTCATCTCTCATTCGAGCTCGTTAAAAATAGTAAGGACGTTGCAAGTTGACTTTTTCAGACTCGTTAAAACTTCACGGGAAAGATATGGATTTATCTTTAAGCCCCGGTCTAACTCTTTAAAATTGACTAGATTTCGAGTAAACTTGTTCGTTTAGACTCATTAACGTAAATTGAACGATCATCCACATTGGTGTTTGGTTATCACTTTTTTGGACCATGTGGATTACTTACAAAAAAGGAATACTCTATTTTCTTCAAAATCTAGAAGATTATCTTCAGGCATAGGTTTATCTCTTTTCTGTACCTGGAGGACTAAACTTACGAAAAAGGACCCTTTTCGAGCTTAGTTTTCTCTTTTTCATGCTCTGGACCTAAACATGAAATATATTCTGAGCGTTCTTTATGTATTTTTCATGCTTGCTAAACCCTAGAACAAAGCATCGAATTTACTGTTGTTCGTACCATTCTCGTAAATAAATGGAACTTTTCGAGTGATCTTGCTTTCCTGCACACTTGTTAAAACTAAAGCGCTTCTGCTTGCTTCTGAAGGATCGTTGATTTGGTGATAGTTTACCCCTTTTTCGGACCTTTCCAACTAACTACGAAAAAGGAATACCTTAGTTCTTCTGAGCTAAGAGAGTTCTCGTTTGGATTGTTTTATACTTTTTTCGACTTAGGAGAATAAATTTACAAAAAAACATCCCCCTGGAGTCTTCTTTGGATTTTTCAGACTCTCAAAACTATGAAAACATCATTGAGCATCCACTAATTTGGGATTGTAAAATCCATGAATAAGTGATTTATCAAGCATCCTTTTGTTTCTTCTTCGAGCTTGTAAAAAATGAAGAAGGTAACGAGTTTTTTTTCTTGGACTCTATAAACCTTTACAAGAAAGAGGGAAGGGGATGTTCATTCACATGCTTTTTACATCATGGAAACAAATCTTGTCTCCTTGAACAAAGCACCAGTGTTGAGTCTATCAACAGTTGGGTTCTATTATTTTGACCTTGTCCCAATTCAGATTTTCTTACTCCTCTAGTTGGCTTATTTTCCAATTATATGGGGAATATGTCAATGTCTCCTGCATTGCATATTTGTGTCATTGGTCCCTTTGTGTCAAAATATTCCTAAGTCACTTTTGTGTCATCCTCATTGTTCAAGGATTAAACCTTTTTCGGTCATTCTGCAGTTTCCTTGACCTTTTGTGTCGGTTATTCCCTGGTATCGGTTCATTACATCAGGTCTTCGACAGATATTGTCGTAAAACTTTGTACCATATCTTGATCCAATCAGTATTTTACTTACCTCATGTTGGATGATGGAGGATGCCTTAATGCCTTCCTTTCAGCAGATCTCTTCCTATCGACGTCAACACATATTTCTCTAGGAATGAGATTTAGAGTTTATGACAGTACATTGGAGATTGCAGTCATCAGTGACAATTTCCCTAGCTATTGGGTAGTGGGAATACCTTAATGTCTCCTGCTTGATGGATTCTTCAAGTGTTCAAATTCAATACCTTGTATTCACACTTGTTAGAATGCACTCGGTACCTTGGGTGCCAATTTCATTAATGGTGTTTTCCCTCACGTTTGTTAACGGTTCTAATTATTGACCGGTAATCAAACGGTTTTCTCCATGTTCGACTTCAGATCCTTTATTCACATGGTTAGGATTTGTACCATTTGGGAAGTTTGGATTGAATACATTGGGTTAACAATAACATCATCATTTTTTCTATTTCCTGAGTTACGTGATACGTTGTCACACTTCATATGAAATTTGTTGAGACCTAGATCCACCTTGTATTCTTGTGACTATGATTGATTATTGAGCATGGATCCACCTTGTTCACTTGTGAACATGAGTCCTTTAGATTTTATATGGCACCTTTGTGCATATTGTGTGACCATTATAGTTACATCAGTTATACACATGTTGGATACGTCTATGTATATTTATGGTGATGACTTGTATATGGACTTGTATGTCCCAAAGATCATTTTTTCCTAAAATTTATCTATCTTTCATGTTGGATACGTCTGTGTATATTTATGGTGATGATTTGTATATGGACCTGTATATCCCAGAGGTCATTTTTTCCTAAAATTTATCTATGTTTCAGGTACCTTTGTTCGAGCCTTTCGATCTTGGATTCTCTACTCTCTCCATGACTCAATTGTTTCCTTTTATAATGTATTTCAGTTATCATCTTCCCCTCTAACCTCATACATTAGGTGGAATCAGTTATAGCCCAAAATGACACATCTCTTCCTGTGACCACTTTCCCATGTTTTTGTTGCATGTTAACACTTAATGAAAGTCACTGAAAAAAATACCTATATTGGTGGAGCCATATATCAAATTCTGTAACTCTGGTTGAGCTCTTCTCTAAACCATTGGAAAGGTATCTGAGTAAAGAAAAAAATTCTAGAAGACACCAAATCCTGAAAATGACCATAAGAACCATAAAAATTATATTTTTTTACCTAACCGTGAATTTACCTTCATGCTACCCGCAGTTATAAATTTTTTATTCGCGACTTTTCCTTAATGCTACCTACAATTATACCTTTTTATATTCATGAATTTTCCTTCATTCTACCTGTGGTTACCCTAAATTTCTCTTGTATTCACAACTCTTGTTACTGCAGCCCACAATTTCAGCTTTGCATTCACTACTGTTGTCACTGCAACCCGCGACTTTGTCCTGTACATGTTAGAAAATGAATTTTTCTCGAATTTTGGGTAGTTTTGGTGGTTATGCAACTGACTCCTTTGGTTGTAAATTTTTTTTCCTCTCCCTAAACTCTTCAGAAAACTATATAAGAGAGGGAGAAGGGTCCATGAGAGGGGAGCTGAACTTTTTCATTGTTATGTTGGAGGAATTGGGACTCTCATCCCCCCTATCTTTGCCCTAGATATCATCTCCTTGTGTTACAAGGCTTGGAGGCTGATTTCCTTGCAGAAGAGAAGCATAAGAACTAGATCAAGGTTTCATAAGGTGCCTAGCAAGAAGAGCAGGTGAAATTTGTACTTCTTCCACTTGTTTAATAAATATGTGATGTCCTTCTTCTTCCAAAATCATTGTTCAATGTATGATTGAATCCCTGTTTTTATTATATGATGATGCTTATCATATTAGGGTTTCATGTTTTACTAAAAATAATATCATTTCACATAGTCTATTTGGTTTGAGGAAGGTATAACTTGTTTTGTAGGTCTCTTGGAGAAGAGGAGCGAGAAGAAGGGTCAAAGAAATCTTGGACCAAGCTTCAGTGATCAGGTATGGACCCTACTTATCTCTGAATATTGCTTATAATTTCTAGTTGAACATTGTACATCTGTATTTCAACCCTAATATGTTGATTTCCTCTTAACCCCTAGCAATAGGAACACTTTCCTCTACAAACGAACTGACAACCCCACTAGGGAGAGCCTTGTCTATCGTAGCTTCTTCTGCCTACAACCAAAATCTTTATCTTTCAAACATAATTATAACTGAGTTCTACCTATCATTTCCTAGGGCCAATGGGACCCCAACACTCACATGTGGCTCGTCCTAAGCCATGCTATGCTACTCCAAAACGTATGCATCTGTGATGACCTTACTTATGCATATGTGGTGACCTTCACTATCTCCTATGTCTCGTGTCGCACATCCTCTTTTGCCTTCTGCAATTGTTTGACAAGGTTATAACTGATGTGTTCTGACATTACAAGTCATGTTTCCTCTACTTCTCTTCGTACCTTCTTATTTATAAGATGGATGATTCCTATAAATATTTCTGCTTCAGCCTGCAACTTTGTGACTTTGCAATTCTTTGTTGTTGTTGAGTGCACAACACTACAACTTCTTGTTGAAGTTTTTTCATTTCTACAGCCTTAGCCATTTTCTCTACTTAAGGTAACTTCTTCATCTAATTCCACATTTGATTTTCCTCCACCTCAGTAGTACAAAATTCTTTGTGACTTTCTCTAATTCTGCATCATCGATCAATTCTTCCCAATTCTGCCTCAACTTCTTCTATATCCTCTGCATCCTATGTTGTTGTTATCCTTCTTTCTTTAGTTTGAAAAGTTACTGCTTTGCAGCGGTAGGATTGACGAGAGGGAAAAGCTCATCAGCATCACCAATTCATATCCTAGAATTCTTGGAAAGCTGAAGACAAAATCCCAGGTGCTTGCCTGAACAATATTTTCTTTGACTTCTTCCTCCCCGCATGAAGAAAATTTTCATCAAACTTTCTCTGTCATCAATGAAATATGCCATCTCATCTTCTTCCCCCAAGTAATCATCGCAAAATATATATTGAGCTTCTTGTATAGTTGATGGCGATGCCGTAGGATTTCTTCGTTGTTCACTGTTATCCAAACTCTGGTTCGGACCGAGGGATTTTACTAATGGATACTTTGCATTCTGGTGGGTCTACCAATGAGTGCATCCAGCGGTTTTTATGGAAATTCTCAGCCAGTGTTGACAAAGGTTGTTTCCCTATATTGAAAGACTCAAAACTAGAACAAAACACCTACAGAATAAAGAAAATTTCCCTAGGATTAACTAAACCACTCTAATTGACTACTATTCTTACCTTTTTACAGGATATGAAGGTCTAAAATTGGATGTGTTTGAACTATGTGGAGATCCTGCAATAGACACAATAGAAACAAACCAAGTAAGAGTAACAAGATAATTTATAATCCTATGTAAAAGACCAAGGATTTAAAAAATAAACAAAGCATTGAACCTATTATCACCCGATAATTTTCCTATGGTTGTGGTAGGAAATAAATGGGGTAACCATTTCAAACCAACCTTTAGGCTGTATTCTAGCCTATATAGCCAGAGAGAGCTCTCTCAATGTCACAATATTATTCGCATACACATGTGTCTCACAGGAAGCATTTAGAAGGCTAGATTTTCGATGGGAACGGGTTGTTTGTATTTTGAAGTGTAAGACTGACAAAAAGAAAATACCATTGGGAAATGGAGTTGAAGCCTGAAACAATCAAGGGGATTATAACAATAATGATAGGTGATTATTCTTTGCAATCCAAGGCAACATGATCATTAACATTTAGTCAAATAACTTCAAGAGATGGCAGGGGGAAATGAGAAGAATCCCAATGAAACAAGAGGCACCTATCTATGGATGAATCTATTGAAACACTTTTAGCAGAAGCAAAAATAAAGGATGATAACTGAAATGGAGCACTTAACAAGGGATGAATTCTATAACATTCATCATAAACACATAACAAATACAATTTATGATGAAAGGAGCGCTTAACATAGAATGAATTCCTTGCACATAACTAGAAACATATTAGCAGAACTTCACACATACATGGAAATGGAGCATATAGGAAAACACAGACTAAACATTGAAAACTATGATGAATATCAGACACTCAGAACATACTTCTGGATTAATTACTTCCAAAAAAGTTTTGAGCTACAAAACCAAGCACAGAGGCTTCCAAACTGAATGTTGAACCTTTGTTTCCTCTATTGAGTTTATATTTATAGTTCCATTTGCTCCCAAGAAGAACCTAGAAATAGTGCACCAAAATTAGTTACATCCAGGGAATTAAACCCAAATGTACAAAATCCTAACAAATTCTCAGGTGGCGTATTCGCCATGATCATAAAACAAATGGAGAAAGCACGTCAGGGCACGCGTGACTGACCAAAATGGAAAAACTTGACATCTGGGGCCTGTTGGCCTGATTTTCTGACCTAGGCCAACAAGGAGATTAAGCCCACACAAGCAGCTTAAAGCAGCTCCCGGTGTGTTTGGGATAGCAAAATATCGCAGGTTATGGTCCTGCTACCAACTGAATTTTTCTCTTAAGCAGAAACTAAAATTCAGTAAAAATCTATCCTAATGTTGTTTCTATCTAAATAAACCCTAAAATTAGTTTTCAACTACCTAAGCTATCCTACAATTGCTTTCTTAAGGAAAGTCTTCGATTTTTGAGGATTTTATATTTAATATTCTAAATATAAAAGACTATTAAAATTATTCTAAAATTACACAAATTATATTTAACAACTGTTAAATATAAACTACATTATAATAACACTAACTAAACTATCCTATCCCAGCTGAGAGCAATTTGAATATTATATTAATTATTAATTAATATAATGATGAATAGAATGATAAATGAGTAAGATCTAAATGAAAATATTTAAACCATCCACTCTAAATCATTTTGCTATAAATTACCTTAACAGAGAAATTGAAGTAAGCAATTACTTCAGATTTTCTGAAATGTTTAATTAATTAACAACTAATAAACAACATTAAATATCTGAATAAAAGATAATGTTCAAAAATGAAATCATCGCAAAAATACAAATGAGATCAAACAAACATAAATATGTATATCATTATATCTTGAATTTTCAATAAAAACATTGATTAATTAAACTATAATAACGTACTAATTCAAATAACAATATTGCGTTGACAAAGTGTAATATCACATAATGAATACAAGCATAACCAAGTATATTGCATCAATATTATAAGCAGAAGATTATATACTGAAATATAAAAAGAGTATCCAAAATAATACCAATCAACGATATCAGTCTGAAAATTTCCAGTCACATTCCACCTCTGAAGATAAAACCTCAGGCAGGAACCAAACTAGTACCAAAATAATATTTCAATGATGTTTCTCTTCAGTCACTCCATCTCTTCTTGCATCAAAATTACTAGTTTATATAATCCTACTAGTCTTTCGATTCAGTTTTTTTTATAAATGCTATATGCAATACTATAGGAGTCCTATCACTATTAAAGTGCATTGAATCTCTTCAACAAACACTTGTCACTATGGTATAACAATAATAAAAAACGACTGGCCTGAAACATCTGCTAATTTAAAGGAACTGGCACATTCGTGGCTATGTCGAAATTCCAATCTTCAAGAAGCATCAACGTCTTCCAATTGAAATCCAGAATATCCTGTATTTGCTGAGGATAGTGATACCATGTCCACCTGTTTAAACAAACATGAGAATCTTATTTAAAATAAATTTTAACAGAAATAACAAAAGAACCAAAAATTATGTGCGCGCCTGCAAAATATGCAATTTTGCAGGCATGCATTTAAAAAGATTTTATTACCTATTGACAGAGAGATAAACCATATAACTGAAAATAGAAACAATCATTAGGTTCTACTTTGTAAATTAATCATTCTTCTAGCTTCAGAAAGTTTGGCTTTGAGCCTGATGATTACTAGCTTTTGTTGTTCTACTTGTTCAAGAAAGTGTTGTTTTGTATCTATCATTGATTTTCTTGCTTTCTTGTATTGGTTCTTCTTGATGTTCATGTCCTTCCATCTATTAATACAATTTAATAACTTTTCCCTGAATGTCTTATTTTCCACCTCTTTCAAGGCTGCGTTTGCTTGATACTCGTTTAGCTCATTTTTCAATTCTGCAATTTTAGTCTCATATACCCTATCGAGGACCTGTTGGAGAGTTTCTTCCTCCTTTTCATGACATGAATCATCTGCTTGAGAAGAATCAATATTATCTATATCTTGACTAGGTGATGGAAAGCTCATAAAAGATGGCTCGGGGCCCGAACCACAAGCATCCATACACGATGGAGCAGCTTCGAACTTACCCGGCTCAGTAATGTCTTTAGCCAATTTTTCACGATTATTCTCTATAAGAGTAGGTTCATCCATATGCATGGTTTTGGGAAGAAATGATGGAACATCATCCTCAAGATGGACAATCACTAGCTGAGTACTATGTTGAGTGGCCGTAGGAACAGAGGCTATAGGTGTAGTATTCATACTTCTAGTAATCCTTCTTGTAGGAATAAACACAAGACCTTTTGGTTCAAAATCCCCTTTGCACAACACACCTGCGCTAATTGTTCTAGTTTACGCATGGACTCATCACCATGTTTTCGAGGAGTATATAGCTCAAAGGTGTTTTCATAATTAACAACATCAATATCTTCATTTTTGGTTAATTTCCCATCTTCCTTTGTAGGTGTACTAAATCATTTGTCAGATAGGGATTGGTCCAAGGTTGTCTCAGCGTAACAGGGAGCTACATTCACGACCCCATCATCACTGATACAAGTACTTATAGGTGGATTTGCTTCCTGAAGCTCTTTATCCTTTGATTCAGCCTTATGAACATCACCAATTTCGGATTTTACTGGAGCCTTACGTTTCCTACGAGTTTTTGGGGAAGGGTTTGGCCAATACTGAGTTGGCCCTAATTTACATTCAACCAAAAATTCATCCCAAGATTTACAACTAAGAGACAGTTGATGCTGGATTAAAATTTTAATTAGACCATGAAGGAACAAACTTCTATTAGGATTACCTATGGTAGTTTGTACCAAATGAGCCATTTTCTTCAGACTTTGCAATAGGTAAAATGGAAGATTAAGTTTAAATCCTTTCAATGCTAACAGTAGTCGCAGATGAGAGAATCGTCCATCACATGATACATACCTGACTAATATTTCATAGAATGCTTGCCATTCTGACTTTAAAAACTTAACCGAAACCCCAATATTCAATTTTGCACTGGCCGGTAAGGGCAACAGCAAGGACTAACATTTCTTCTTATTCACTTTGCCACCTTTAAACCATCGCTCTCCAGTTTGAGGAAGCTTCCTAGATTCTACAATTTTATCTTCATCGATGATAAACTTGAAATCTCCAATCTGAGCTACATTTTCTTTAAAACTCAAAGCAAACTGTTTAGTAACCTTCATGTTATGGCCACTAAAACATCTGAAGAACTGACCCCATCCAATCTTTTCAAATAACAGAGTAGCTTTCTCATCGGCTTCAACAAGCTCTGATCCTGAAATTTCAAATCGACTGAGCGGAGCCATAGCTCCCTCACTACTACTCTGGTTATGGATTGAAATGAATGAAGTCATGAAGATGGAAGGAATAGGCACCCAGGTATAAGACATTATGAGAAATGTCAAATCCTCACATTCTTCATACCTGACAGAGATGAGAACTCCAATTTTGGCCATTTTAACCAAATTTGGAGATGATGAGCACAACAGCCAGTGTTTTCGCTATGATAAATGAATGGACTAGTCACGATTAACTGAAATTCTTCAGAAAGAAGAATGACAAGGACATTTCAAACTCTAACTAATATTTTGTATCGAAAATCATTCGATTCAGGGATTACAAATCAAAACATTTATAACATTAAATATGGAATGATGAGCTCGTACATCATCATGAATGGAATGGTTATCAGTCATACATAACACTAAATTTTACTGATACGATTTCATTATTACACTCACAGCTGTCAATTACTTTGATAGGTATTAACCAAATCTTCATATCAATGCAGCGATCCTGGTAACAGATGTTGTCTATTAACCATATGAGTCATGTATCTTCATTAAAACTATCAATTGATGATTTACTCCAGATTACACGTGGAAGATAGTCGTGTTTATTAACATGATGATATAGTGTTATAATAATAAACCCTAATGTTCTTAAAATGCAATTAACTAATGATCTGTATTGACACTCAAACCATGTATATACATGAAGTTTCATTTCGAAATATAGTTTTAAAACCAAAACCAGATTCAATAGGATATAAAGCTTATAAAACTATGACACATGAAAATTTTGAAATAATATTCATTTATTTGCACTCTCACTAGTTATATATATACAATTTTTAAAAAGCAATGATATGATATTAAGTTACATATGAAATGTGAACTTTAGGTCTAATGAAAATTTTAATTAATAAATCACCTTTAGTTCTAGGGATTTCAAGAACTTATAATATCTTATCAATAACAAGCCTCAAACAAATTCAAAATGTGTTTTCTTTAAACACCAATCCTTTTAAATCTCTTAAATCAACATATATAATCAGATAAATTAATTAATGATAAAATTGATCATATATAAAATTTATGAGACTGATAGCTGCTAATTATCAAATTTATGAAAAAAAATTCATAAACTTCTAATATGTCTCTTAGCTTTTCTACAATTGAGAGTAGCTTCAGAATCGAGAATTCTGAAGGCACTCTTTTATAATCTTTAAAAAAGAGAGCTGATTCATTTTTCATTTCAACGAAAAATGAAGGGGTTGTTGCTGACTTCCAACAAATGGTGACGACCTAGGTGAACCAGTTATCTCTGCTCATGCAACTTATAAATGATATAAACAAAATCTTAAAACTTATTAAAAACAATAAAAAGTTCTCTATCTGAATAAAAACCATTATTTTTATTCATATTCATAAGTACAACTCAGAGATATTCCATCTTTTAAAATAGAGATCTTGTTAAAGATAAACTTAGAAATTTCCTGATCGAAACAAAGTACTTCATAGTAAAAATAATCTGCACCATCAGTATAGGATATAGAAATCTACTTTTCCGAAAACTTTCCAGAATCTGTTCCATAAATATGATAACTTTTTTTTTAAAGAATGATTTTGACTGAAGACTACTATCCCAATATGATAGTATCATTCACGAGAACTGTCTGGAATAAGCAAGTCGGCTCGTGATGAGACCTCTTGTCTCTTGATTTTTAAACCAAAAGCCATCACCCTGGTGATCAGAAATGAAGTTATCCTAGACAGCACTGATGATCATGATTAGGCCAGCTCGTGATGAGACCTCCTATTCTTCAGTCAAAATTATGTTTTCTTTACTAAATTTGAAATTTTAATTTTATAAAATGAGAGATCGTTACCCAGGATGGTGACCAAATGGTAATGCCAGTCATTAATATCACCAGAAAATGAATCAGCTGGCTCGTGATGAGACCCCTTATCTCTTGGTTTATTAACCCAAAAGTCATTGCTAGTTTCCTAATAATGTCATACTAGTAATATTTATGATTCTGATCAAATTGGCTTATTACTAAGACCTTCTGTCTCTCATTTTAGCATTTTATTAACTGGAACAAATTCTAAAAGTTTTCAGATTGAAAATAACTTTGAAGACTGATGGTAGAGATCTGTAAGAGTTTTTCAAAGTACAAGCTTCGAAAAAGACATTAATAAGCTATCCCAACTTTTATAAAAAATAAATAGGTGAGGAATAATCTGAGTAATACTTAAAAATAAAATAATGATAGGTTTTTTATAGATTTAAGAAACTTTGATCGTCCTGAACAATTTTTTTAAAGATTTCAGTTTAGTATCATAATTTTCAAGCTAACGAGCAAACTGAATCTTTTTTTAACTAGAAGATTTATTTATTTACATGTATTTCTTCAATTGACATCTAAATATTACTGACTGATTATATACAAAAATTTGACAGTCTGAAATATTTGACTAAGAAAATCAAAACCGGTTGCAATAGCGGAATGATTTCTAAAAGTTACATAAGTCTTATGAATTTATCATCATCCTTTAAATAAAAATCAGTTTTTATATAAAATATAAAGTTATTTACAAACAGCAAACAAATTATATACATTTTAAGACCTAAAATATTAACAGAAGTATTTTTTCAAGATCAATCCATTCACTGGGAATGTTTCAAACTGACCCTCTAATGTTTGCAATCGAAAGGTACTTGGACCTATCTTCTCAGCAATAACAAAGGGACCTAGCCAAAGATTTTGAAACTTAGTATGGTCTCCTTTTTCCTCATGAACTTTATCCCATTTTAAAACTAAGTCTCCCACCTAAAATTCTCGATTGGAACTAAAGGATTGGTCAAACCAAGACTTCACAATTTGTTGATGTTTTGTAAAGTGTTGTTTTGACTTTTCTCTTTCTTCCTCAAGCTTTAACAAAGTATTGATTCTCTTTTCCATTGCTGGACAATCTTCATCATGAACAGACTGAGCTAACTGTAATGAAGGTAAAAATAAATTCGGTGGTAAAATAGCTTCAGTTCCATACACTAAGAAAAAGGGTGAGTTACCTATCACAGCCTTAGGAGTTACTTTGTCTACCCAAAGGGCATTGAATAATTATGTATGCCAATCACGATGGTGGGATGAAATAGTTCTTTTGAGAATTTTCAATAATTTTTTGTTTGTTGATTCAGCTAAGCCATTTCCATGAGGATGGTAATTAGCTGAATACCTAATTCTTATTCCCTTCTCTAAGGCAAATTGGGTTAACTCAACTGATGGAAAATATGAAGCATTATCAAAGACAAGGAAATCTGGAACACCAAATTTTGTTATGATAAAGGATTCTAAAAATAATATAACATGATTGGTGTTTATAACCCTTAATGGTGTAGCTTCTGCCCAACGAGTAAAATAATCAGTTGCAGTTATTATATATTTGTGTTGTTTGGATGAGGGAGGATTTATTGGCCCTACTATATCAATACTCCATTGCTGAAAGGGTCTTTCTACTGAAACTAGTTGTAAAGGAAAAGCAGGTTTCTTAACCCTTCCTGTAGCAAGTTGACATTCCTAGCATTTTCTGACAAAAGCATAGGAATCTCGAAATAAGGTAGGCCAATAATAGCCATCCCTAAGAATATTATGCGCAGTAGTTTCTCCACCAAAATGACCTCCTACTGGTTCGAAATGTAACTCCTTCAGAATTACTTCTGTTTCATCTTTATCTAGACATCGAAGCAATACTCCATCCGAATTTCTCCGAAAAAGGATATTATCAATTAATAAATAAGTTGCATATTTTAATCTAAGTGCTCTTTTCTTCCTTGGTTCTAGGTAATCAGGGGCAGTTCCTATTTCCAAAAGTATTCTTATGTCTGTATACCAGGAATCCTGTGGTGGAGGATAGAAATAGATTTCTCTTGTAAGTAAAACCTCCTCAATGATAGTTTCAGCTTGGTCATTATGTAAATGAGCAGCTTCAGCAGCTAATTTACATAATCATTGACCTTTGACTATTGTTGAGGGTTTAATTTCTAAGTCATACTCTTGAAGAGCTATCATCCAAGGTGCTCTTTTCTCACCTAAATCCTTTTGTACTAACAAATTTCTGACTGAGGAATAAGGGACTATTATTTTCGTTTTAGATTTCAATAGATATGGATGAAAATGTTTGACAGCTTTAAAAACAACAAAATATTGCTTATCAACTTCATGGTAATTAAGCTCGGCACCTCTAAAATTTGAACTCATAAAGGATATTGGTACTTCGTTATTTTGCTGATTTAATTGGGTTAAAACTGTTGCATATGAGATGTCATAAGTGAAAGTATACAGTATGAAATCTTTGTTAAAATCTGGGCTTAGAAGACTAGGAGTTTCTGAAATGGCTTCTAAGATTTTATGAAATGACTCTTTTTCAATTTGTCCCCAATTAAAAATAGCGTCTTTCTTAATCATTTTCTGCAAAGGACAAATGATTTCGAAGAAACTGGGAATGAATCTTCTAACAAAATTTATTTTACCGAGAAATGATTGCATTGTTTTCTTGCTAGAAGGGTAAGTTATTTTTTAAATGGCTTGGGTTCGTGCAGGGTCAATCATGATTCCATGTTTTGAAACCACACAACCTAATAAAATACCTTCTGAAACAACAAATATTGTTTTTTTAGGATTTAAGGATATTCCAAATTTTCTACATCGTTCAAATACCTTTCTAAGATGATTAATATGATCAGGTCGATATTTAGAATATACAGTAACGTCATCCAAATAGACAACTACTGAATAGTTAATTAAGCCTCTAAAAGCAATATCCATTGCTCGTTGAAAAGTTGCCCCAGCATTGATTAACCCAAAAGGCATCTTGCGGTAAGCATATGTTCCCCATGGAGTTCTAAAGGCTGTTTTCAATTGATCATCTGGGGAAACTAATATTTGGTTGTATCCAAAGAAGCCATCAAGAAGTGACAGTATCTCAGACCCAGACACCTTTTGAAGAATTTGTTCCATGGGAGGAACTGGGTAATTATCCTTTTCAGAAGACTTATTAAGATTTCTAAAATCTACACATAACATAATATCTCTGTTTTTCTTCCTGAATGGAACTAGGTTGGCTACCCACTGAGTATGTCTAATGGGAAAAATAATCTTGGCAGCTAACAATTTACTTAGTTCCTTCTTAATTGTTGGTTCTAGTGACGGGTGATATTTCCCTAGCTTTTGTTGAAAAGGTTTTGACTCCTGTTTAATTGGAATTATGTGTTGCATGACTTATGTGTTGAAGGTTTTCAGATCATCATATGTCCATGCAAATACATCCTTAAATTCTTTAAACAACTTTATAAATTTTGTTTTTTCTACGGGGTTGCAATCTACTCCTAGATTTATAGTTTGGGGGTTTAGTTCTGTTCCTAAATTTATTCTTTCATACCTCATTTGAGAACTATTAGTTTTACAATTAGGAACATATCTGAATTTATCTTGAATATCAAAGAACTTCTCTAATCTTAATACTGAGTTAGGGATCGGTTTTACCTTTTCAAAAGCTTTTTCAACTAAACAAAAATCATTTATTACCAAAAAATCCCACAGATTTTCGTCATGAGTAACTTCATCAATGGCTGAATCTTTAAAGGTATCCTCATTCATCAGAAAATTCAGCACCTGCACATCATTATCAAATACATGCCAGTTAAAAATATTATCTGGTATAGAAGGCCTAAAAATCAGTTCTACTAAAAAGAAATCTGATGTAATATTTTCTGATGGAATTAATTTTGATGCTACATTTGCTAATAAATCTGCTTCTTGATTTTGAGTCCCTGGAACTGAAATTATGTTAAATGCATCAAAATGTGAAATGAGGTTCCATACCTCTCGTTGATAATTCTGTAAATGTTTGGAAAGGCAGTGAATAGAATTACGGACCTGTCTGACGATAATTTCGGAGTCACCGTATGCAATTAATACTTTGATATCCAAATCAATCACTTTTTTCAAACCCTGTATTAAAGCTTCATATTCCACAGTATTGTTTGTACAATTAAATTCCATCCTACAAGCTATACATGTTTTATTTCCCTGAGGGTCTACCAGTAGGAAACCAGCTCCGACTCCTTTAGATTTCGCACCATCAAAATATAGAGTCCAAGTAGAACTATTAACAACTACTTTACTTTCTATAATATTTACAATATTAAGATTATCTACATCATTAATAATTTCCTTGAACGGAGAATCAGGAGAAATACATGTCACATTTCTAATTTCTGATTGTTGTTTATTTTTAGAAAAAGCAGAATGTTCAGCTTTAAAATTACCAAATCCCAATTCATACATGTAATTCCCCATAATGCAATCTGAAAATAAAACAGGTTCGCTAGGATCATGTAGTTCTGTCACAGTATGTTTCATATATCTTTCTCTATTTATCTTTATCTTATTTGACTTTCCATTCTTAGGTAACCATAATGTTGACCAATATGTGGCAAAGAATCCATTCAATTGTTGAGACCAATCTCTACTTAAAAATAGCCCATATGCATTAGGAATATCTACAACAACAATATCTATAATTTGAAAAACTGAAGGGTTACAAGCTATCCTGACTAAAACATCTTTCATCTCCCCTACAACCTTCACATTCGTCCTGTCCAATTGAGTTATTTATGAATTTGATGGAACATATTTTCCATTTAACCTTTTGCATACTGATAAAGGCATCACATTGGAGGATGCTCCGGAATCTACCATGCAATTGTGAACATTCCTATTGAAAATATCAAAGGTAAGTAAGAATGGGGGCGTGGTTGATTTAGAATTCTTTCCTATTAGCGAGTCTTTATCAGCTGTTAATTTACCTTTATCAGTTGCTGTTGAATCATCATTATAATTTTTTGCAGCAACATTTTGTTTCGCATTAGGAATAATTGAACTCATGGCGGGATTTATAACATGATTGTTAGGCATTGGGTAAATTTGAAGAAGGTCGTACATACTGATGTTTGCATGTGTCTTCTTTAAATCTTCAATTATATCATATTGTAAATCTAATTTTGGAGCATTTTGAATGGGTTGGGTAATTTTGGTTGATTGAGTCTGCTTGCCAGATTGAGTTTGTTTATTAGGCTGTGAATTATTGTTGTCATTATTTGGAGTAGAACTTGGCGAAGCTCCAGGAGTGTTTGCGAATGTTCTACTACGAGTATTATAAGCATGTTGTCTTATAGGTGGACTCTTGCTCTCATATTCTTTTACAAGACTGTCCCAAAAATGACCATTAACTTGTTGAGGTTCCTTCGATTCTTCATCATTTTCTGATTCCTCCTCTTCTTCATTTTCAGTTATTTCTTGATTAGAAGGAGTCTCAGATAAAGATAAAACAACTCAAATTGTATTAAAAATCTCTTCATTTGCTGCTATGTCAGGGGGTTTATTTTTATTATTTGTATTCGGGTTTTGTCTAAACTGATTTCTGAAATATCCCCTAGAAGAGGAAGCTTCAGAATGGGTTTTCTTTAATCCTACAACTTCATTGGTTAATTCCCGAATAGCATTTTGCAGCTGTTCTACATCAAATGCTTTATCTTTTTCTGAATTAAGTTTTTCAATCTTCCTATGAGGGAAAGTATCAGATTTCCCACTTCTATCTGGTTCATAGGACATATAATCCTTCTCAACTTTAATGGCTTCCTTGAAAGTTTCTACCAACGTTGTTTTCCCAGCTCTCTTAACAAACATACCAGATATTATGGTAAAGTTGAAGTATAATTTTCAATAATTATATCCTCGGGTGGTTGAGAAGCAATTGGAATTTTATTTTTTAATGTTAGAAACCTCTGGTTAAAATCTTTAATTCTTTCTTTAGACTCCATTTTAATACGAGATAATTCTAGGGCTAAAAGAGCAGGTGTTTTATCTTCCCCAAATTTATCTAAAAAAGCTTTATTAAATTCACCCCAATTTGTGATTGATCCCTGTACTAACGAAAAGTACCAGGTAGAGGCTCTTCCTTCAAAAGTTAGAGGAAACAATCGACAAACCACATCTTCGTGCTGAACGTTCATGGTTTGAACAGCTAACATGAATTTGTCTACATGCACCTCTGCAGGTTCTTTATCATTTGGGTTAAACTTAGGAAGAAGTTTATCTAAGTGTTTAGGTAAAGAAGGTTGTACCCCAGGGACAGCTACAACAGCTATTCTCAACCAAGGGAGTTGTGGATTAGGTGGAGGATTAGCTCCTCCTCCCACAGGTATGTTTCCCGCCATAGGACTTCTCTCAGAACCTAAGGAACTCTCTGAATTGGATGATCTTGGACTATCGGGTGGTGATTATAGAGGAGAAGGTGGCTGATCAAAACCGCCTACTGCAGTTAGTCTTCTAGCAGTGTTTGTTTGAGTAGTTTGTCTCTGATGACTTCTAATTTTATAACGTGGAGTGCTATCAGCTTCTTCCAAATCTTGAGTAACTATGTTCAATTGCGGATTACATCATTGTTGTCTAGGTAGACCATAATCTATTGGAGATACACCAAGTTGATTAGCATATGGTCTCATAAGAATATGTCATGATTCTTCTAAAGTTTGAGTACTTTGTTCAGGAGTAAATGGAGATGTGATATGATCACGTTCGAGGATGCTCCTAACATTTTCTATAAACGGTGATCTACTGACTTCTGGAGGATGTTGACTGGTTGAAATTTTATCATTAGTTTCACCTGCCATTAATCATTAACAGGCCCTCCTTCTAGCGCCATTAGTTGGCCTGACTTTCTGACCCAAGCCAACAAGGAGATTAAGCCCACACAAACAGCTTAAAGTAGCTCCCGGTGTGTTTGGGATAGCAAAATCTCGCAGGTTATGGTCTTGCTACCAACTGAATTTTTCTCTTAAGGAGAAACTAAAATTCAGTAAAAAACTATCCTAATGTTGTTTCTATCTAAATAAACCCTAAAATTAGTTTTCAACTACCTAAGTTATCCTACAATTGCTTTCTTAAGGAAAGCCTTCGATTTTTGAGGATTTTATATTTAATATTATAAATATAAAAGACTATTAAAATTATTCTAAAATTAAACAAATTCTATTTAACAACTGTTAAATATAAACTAAACTATAATAACAATAACTAAACTATCCTATCCCAGCTGAGAGAAATTTGAATATTATATTAATTATTAATTAATATAATGATGAACAGAATCGTAAATGAGTAAGATCTAAATGAAAATATTTAAACCATCCACTCTAAATCATTTTGCTATAAATTACCTTAATAGAGAAATTGAAGTAAGCAATTACTTCAGATTTTCTGAAATGTTTAATTAATTAACAACTAATAAACAACATTAAATATTTGAATAAAAGATAATGTTCAAAAATGAAATCATCGCAAAAATACAAATGAGATCAAACAAACATAAATATGTATATCATTATATCTTGAATTTTCAATAAAAACATTGATTAATTAAACTATAATAACGTACTAATTCAAATAACAATATTGCGTTGACAAAGTGTAATATCACATAATGAATACAAGCATAACCAAGTATACTGCATCAATATTATAAGCAGAAGATTATATACTGAAATATAAAAAGAGTATCCAAAATAATACCGATCAACGATATCAGTCTGAAAATTTTCAGTCACATTCCACCTCTGAAGACAAAACCTCAGTCAGGAACCAAACTAGTACCAAAATAATATTTCAATGATGTTTCTCTTCAGTCACTCCATCTCTTCTTGCATCAAAATTACTAGTTTATATAATCCTACTAGTCTTTCGATTTAGTTTTTTTTATAAATGTTGTATGCAATACTATGGGAGTCCTATCACTATTAAAGTGCATCGAATCTCTTCAATAGACGCTTGTCACTATGGGATAACAATAATAAAAAATGACTAGCCTGAAACATCTGCTGATTTAAAGGAACTGGCACATTCATGGCTATGTCGAAATTCCAATCTTCAAGAAGCATCAACGTCTTCCAACTGAAATACAAAATATCCTGTATTTTTTGAGGATAGTGATACCATGTCAACCTATTTAAACAAACATGAGAATCTTATTTAAAATAAATTTTAACAGAAATAACAAAAGAACAAAAAATTATGTGCGTGCCAGCAAAATCTGCGATTTTGCAGGCATGCATTTAAAAAGATTTTATTACCTGTTGACAAAGAGATAAACCATATAACTGAAAATAGAAACAATCATCAGGTTCTACTCTGTAAATTGATCATTCTTCTGGCTTCAGAAAGTTTGGCTTTGAGCCTGATGATTACTAGCTTCTGTTGTTCTACTTGTTCAAGCAAGTGTTGGTTTGTATCTATCATTGATTTTTTTGCTTTCTTGTATTGGTTCTTATTGATTTTCATGTCCTTCCATCTATTAATCCAATTTAATAACTCTTCCTTGAATGTCTTATTTTCCACCTCTTTCAAGGCTGCGTTTGCTTGATACTCTTTTAGCTCATTTTTCAATTCTGCAATTTTAGTCTCATATACCCTGTCGAGGACCTATTGGAGAGTTTCTTCCTCCTTGTCATGACATGAATCATCTTCTTGAGAAGAATCAAGATTATATATATCTTGACCAGGTGATGGAAAGCTCATAAAAGATGGCTCGGGGCTTGAACCACAAGCATCCATACACGATGGAGTAGCTTCGAACTTACCTGACTCTGTAATGTCTGTTATATAGCTGATTGGCACCTCTCCGTCCGAGTGCTGACATCCCTCAGGTCGGCACACAAAAGGACACTTATGGATTGAGGTTTGCCTAGTTTCATTATACCTTGGTTGATGATGAAATACATTACCTATATGCCCAGCTGGTTACTTTGCTATTTTGAGATTTTGAGTGCATGCGCGACTATCCCTATTAGCATGTCGCGCATATGCGCGAGTGTTATGCTCAGCAGGTCGCGCATACATCTATGCGCGGGTTGTCCTTCTACAGAGTCGCGCATGATGCACG